>JBBPBX010073642.1:4852-17772 GCA_038048925.1 Garcialebias charrua
AGCACGGTGGCACAACTGGTAGAGCTGCTGCCTCTCAGCGAGCAGGTCCCCGGTTCAAATCCCGGTCCGGGGGCCTTTCTGGGTGGAGTTTGCATGTTCTCTCCGTGCATGCGTGGGTTTTCTCTGGGTGCTCCGGTTTCCTCCCACAGTCCAAAAACATGCATGTTAGGCTGATTGGTAACTCTAAATTGACCCTAGGTGTGAGTGAGACAGGTCCCTCTTGTAAATGAGTCCCCGTGGCTCAACGAGGCTAGCCTGTATAATTAAAGGTTGAATGAATGAAAAAAAGTGCGTATAGCCCTCACGGGGCAGAGAGCCTTCAGCCTTTCCTGTTCCTGAGTAAGGACAGGAGGAGGTGGGAAGGAGGAGAGATCAAAGTCTAGACTCCTATGGTTCAAAGTCAAGACCTTGGGAGTGTATGCGGGATTAGGCCTTAGTGTGACCTTTGACCCATCAGGGCGAATCTGGTACACATTGGATGTACAGACAATGCATGGAGGTCACCCACGCATTTCGCCGAGCAAAGTGCCAGGAGTAGAGCAGTTTTATAAGATAATAAATCTATCTTAACCTCGCTCAGTGGCTCGAATGGGGGGTCACAGAGAGCCCCCAGGACCAGGCCAAGATCCCAACCAGGGGTCAGGGTCCTGCTGGGTGGTTTAGTCCGAAGGACACCCTTCATAAATCTTATTATGATTGGATGTGCTCCGGGTGTCCTGTGTCCCCAGCCTTCGTGACAGGCTGAAATAGCTGATAGGAAAACTTTAATCGTTGAATAAGAACGACCTTTTTCCAGTAAGTCCTGAAGGAAAGTCAGGAGCTGAGCCAAGTCGCATGCATAAGAAATAATATTTCTTTCTGAGCACCAGGCTTCAAAAATACGCCACTTTTGGGCGTATAGAGATTGTGTTGATCCAGCACGGGCATTTTGTATGGTTATTACCACATTTTCCGGCAGGCCTGATGCTATCAACCTGTTCTTTTCAGCAGTGCTTTAAGTGGAAAAAATAAGTGCTGGTACTCTCCCTAATGTCATAATAATATGGGACAAAAACATAGTATTTTTATCTAGATCTGTCTACTAAGTTAAAGATCAGTATTTTTAATGTAATTTAATGTAATGTAATTTAATGTAATCAGCCAACTGGTTGTGTAACACTGTGAGAGGGTGCTATTTATAAGACTGAGCTGAACTTAGCACCTCAGACTGAGGAAGTCTTTCGGACGAAAGACGAAACGTTTCTACAAATATTTTTTTTTTATGTCCAGAGGACCAGACTTAGCTTTTTTAGATTTTTCTACCTGGATTATTGAGCATGCATCAGGGTATTTTTAATGTAAATTTACAAAGAACAAAGCCAGTTCTAAATTAATTCCACATGTGCCAAATTCAAAAAGTTAGAGGCACTTTTATTAACTTCAAGGCTCATGGTGCTAAAGTGACATGAAAAACAACATAAAAATAAACATATAAAATAAAAGCTCCTGTAACACAAAGATGTGATAAGTCCCTTTTAGACTTAAGATTTTAAGAAGCTTATTATTGTTACAGTTTCCATCTGCAACATACATTTCCTTTCAGTATTAGGCCTGGCCTCAACAAACTTATGCCACTTTAGCAATGACAACAACAACAAAAAACTCAATATAATTGAATAGCCAGCCATACATAGGGTCTCTGCATAGACATGTAACATGTGTAACGTGTAATTTCAAATGGTCCAACAGGTAACAAGAACTGCAGAAAAATATGTGCAAAAAGAAAAATGAAAATGAAAAAAGTCATCAGGCCTGAATTTGTGGAGTCCACTGGAGGGTAACAAAAAAAGCAGTCTTCACCACTTCCATCACACATCAAGAATGGAGATGGCTGGTGCTGAAAGAGGAAGCAAAAACAAACAAACAAAACAGAAAAACATTAGCCATGAATGTGAGGAAATTTCATTCAATCAGGAATTTATAAGAGCCAATTACAGTACTTTGAATAATTGAAACTCACCAGCAGATGTTGAACATATACTGTATTAGAAAGTTAAAATTTCAATTCAAAATACTTTATTGATCCCAAAAGGGAAATTAAACGTTGTAGTAACTCATTTAACTAAATGGTTAAAAATGTTACATATTAATCATTACTTTTAAAACTACATTAGAATTAAGATAACAGCTTGCTTAAAAAAGGCTCCAGGCTCACTTGTTTTCTTGGTAAAATGGTAAATGGAGCTTATTTATATAGCGCTTTCCAGCCCCCTATGAGGGGCCCCAAAGCGCTTTACAATACCAACCATCCACCCATTCATACACACATTCATACACCGGTAGCGGCAGACTGCCATGCAAGGCACCGTCCAGTCCTACCGGAAGCAACTTGGGGTTAAGTGTCTTGCCCAGGGACACAACGACACATGGTGTGGGGAACCGGGATTCGAACCTCCAACCTTCCGATCGGGGGACGACTGCCATTACCACTACGCCACGGCTGCCCCATTCTTCCGCTTTTCCTCTCACGTGAGATGCCTACTTGAATGTGCTTCTTCTTCTTCTGTAAGGTTTTACGGCAGCTTACAACCTTCCGGTGTATTACCGCCATCTAATGGTACCATCCCTAATACACTTGAATGTACGGCAAGCGATTTGCGCCAAAAACAATAGGCTTTTTCTAAGGGCTTTTTTTTTCAAGTGGAGAAGATGAAAATAAGTTCCGGAACGCACCGCACTCTAAAAAAAAGTCCCGGTACTGTCAGGGTTAAATTTTAGAAGTGGTAGAACTGCGTTCCTGTGCGTTCCTGCCCACTTAAAGCACTGCTTTTCAGCCAACAAGCTGATACTTTTGGCAGTTCCTGGCCTAAGTGGCTGTACTGCCCCTTCTGGTGACACAGAGGCTGTTAACCCCTGGGGGTCAATCAGGTAGGAAAGAGGGCCTCCTTGCCAATGTGCCCCAAAGTTACCCTGCTCAGGGGGAATTGAGGGCAGATGTAACCTGTCATCCTTATTAGACAGAATTGGAGCAGAAAGTCTATTTTCCTACTCCAAGTTTGGAGTCCTGGGGCAGTGAGACTGCGAGTTATGTAAGCGAGCAGATCTCCTGACTCCAATCCGTTTTCTGGGGTGGTCCAGTTTACTGGTCCTTGGCTTTAATGGAGCATTGGTACCAGGTAATCCGACCGAGGTCTGTGTTTCACCTGTTGGGAGAATTGTTTTTCAAAGCAGATCTGGATCAGCATAGAGCGGGAGGTCACGTGCTGTCTGACTACTGCTTGGACATTGCGTGTCCCTCGTTAATAACAAAGGAGCGGCTGCAACGTGAGAACGTGGGGGTGTTCCTTTTGGTTTGGCAGACTTCAGATTATTTGGTGATAAAGAGCTCAGTCCCCCTCGAAAAACAGGAAGAGAGATCTGATTCAACTCTGACTTGTTTTCATCCACAGCAGGCTGAACACAGTCACTGCTGTGAAGGTGTGAAGTTTGTGGCTGCCTGAGGGCATCTGATGTAGCCCCCCCATCGTCAGACTCTGTCAGCTTGCCTCCCTGAGGTGCGGACATGTCACGTGTTCGTCTGGTTAGTGTATTGGCTGCCCCATCGTTCACAATGGAGCGAGGGCTTGAGCACGTGACCCTCCTCACCTGTCTCCATGAGAGGTGTGGGGGGTGTTTGCAGACGCCTCTGTGTCTGCTTACTGCAGATGAATCAGAGGACTCTGCTGGGGTTTATTGAATAGGCTAATACCCCGTGGGCCGTGAAGGAGGGGGGAAAAAGGCCCCCTCCCTTTATGACAGCTTGCAAGCCAGAGGGACCTGTTTTGCTGAAGATATTTGTGTGTTGTTGTTGTTTTTTTGTTTTTTTTGAGAGTCAATAAAACAGAGAGGAGCTGTTTCATGAACTTTATTTGTGCCTATGTGCAATGACGTACATGATTCTATGTCACTCACAGCAGAGAAAGCATGATTTGTGCATGCTGTAAATATACCAGCTTTTTGTACTGTGTTATAAGTGAAGTCTGAACATGAAGGGATCATTCCAGTACCACGTGGGCGGATGATAGTGTAACGTGGAAACGTGGACCTGGTTCATCAGGCACGTTTTTGTTAGTTGTCCCGATTCACAGAGGAGGCCCTGTGTTTGGTCGCCTGGCGGAACAAACCTGTTTTTGCTCCATGCGTGCTCGAGCGCGAGGCTGGCCCGGGGGTCTCTGCCGGGGCTCTTCCTCGTATGCTGGCCGCTTCTGCGGTGGGGCACGCGTTGCCGAGTGGTGCCGAGACTGCGCAGGTCTGCTTCCAGCAGACTCCCTTGGGGGGGCGAAGCTTCTCCGGGGAATGCCCACCCGGAGAGCTTCCGCCTGTCTGCGTCTTTGGTCCAGCTTGGTCTGAATTCGCTCCAAAGCTTTACCAAACAATCCCGTCGGCTCTATCGAGTGGTGGAGAAAAGGCACCTTTTGTCCCTCCGGGAGATCCGTTAAAGTCATCCAGAGGTGGCGGATCACGATGACCACTTCCGCCATTCCCCTGCCCTGTGCAACAGCAGCTGTCCCCATCATACGGAGCACAAAGTCTGTTGCTCTGCGGGCTTCGTCCAGCAAGTCGGCGGCCGCCTGCTTGTCCGTTGTTGTTTGGAGCTGTTGCAGTTTTTCGGCCAGGTAAGCCTGCATTAACGCGGACGCGTTCATGGCGCGTGCCGCGAGTCCCTGAGCCCTGTAGCACTTCTCGAGTAGAGACGCTGAAGCTCGACAAGCCTTGCTGGGAAGAGTTGGTTTTGTTCCTGATGATTTAGGAGCCAGGTGAGACGCTAGTGTGTCCTCAATCTGAGGCACGTTAGCTATTCCCACTTCATCCATCCCATCTACGTCGAGGAACTGTGAGAGGGGAAGGAGCATAGGGGCTCTTGGTTGAGTCCAGGTGCAAGTTAGTTCTGTGAGGAAGTCCAGGAACACGGGCATCCTTTGCCTCGTGGCGGCCTGCTGCTTCGAGTAAAAATAGTTTCCTGCAAGCCTCGTGATCTGTTGGCGAGGCGGAGGTTCAGGCCATGGGATGTGCAGCGCGTCCGTTGCTCTGTGGCACAAGTTGAACAGAGCAGAGATGGAAAAGTCAGTTTCTGGGAGCACAGGTACCGGGGTCTGGGAGAGATCTTCCCCCTGATCCTCCAGTTCCATGTCTGCCTCCTCCGTTGAAAATTCGCCCGAGACTTAAATCGAGATCTCGTCCTCGTTCATCATGTCACGGGTGTCGAACTTGACTGTTAGGTCCACCATAGAAGCCAGCACATCAGGGCTGTCGCCCCATTCGACTCGTGTGCTGTCATGTGGAGCCATGTTCTCTAGCTCCGGCGTGGGAGTGAGGGGCTCCGTGGTGTCCGCGTTCGCTGGTGTTGCTGAAGCGCCCATGACTTTGGCAACAAGGTCAACCCGAAGCCGCAGCACCGCATCCATTGTGAGGCTGCAATGTGGGCAAAAGTCGGGCATATCTAGTGCTGTTTTTGCATGAAGCATTCCCAGGCAGACTGGACAGGCCTCGTGGGTGTCCGTTGCTGCGAGGGAGAAACCGCATCCACTGAGACAGGCGTGCGAAGTTGGGCTCGCCGTCCCGTTGGTTTTCCATTGAAGTCTCGCCTTTCGCTTTCCTTTCTCCGGAGGCATGTCTGAGATGAGGCGGGCGAGTCCTTCCAGAACATTTTTTTCTTTTTTCTTGAAATGTCTCCTCCGTCGCGTTGCTTTCGCTGGCTAGCTCGCTAGGAGTTAGCGAAATAGCTTTTTTTGTGGCGTAGTTAGCGCTGTTGAGCAAAGCAATCTGTAGAGAGGAGAAGAAAATACTTTGGGGTTAAGAGAAATGTGCCGGACTAGCTTTCGCTAGTCCAGCAGTACGCAGGAATAATTCTCTGTGCGCTCTGTGCAGGGAGCAAGCTCACCTCAAGTTGAGCGATGAAGCACCAGAGAAGTCCCGTGAAGAGGTAGTTCAGGTTTAGCAAGGTGAAGGGCAAAAAGAGAAAGATGGAGGGGTACAAGCCGCTTAAGTACCCAGAGGGCGGGGCCTCTGGGGCGGCAGTGACACCCCAAGCTGTAAAGGCGTGAGTATACTGTATTCCTTCAGGTAATCGCACGGGGGCGCAATTCCCATAGCAAGTATGTTGCACCGAGAGACCAGACTGAAAGGGAACACTAATCAGTTAAGCTAACTGGAAAAAAAGGCTTCAATTTGCTAGGGAGCATAAAGATTGGACTGTGGAGCAATGGAAGAAGGTCATGTGGTCTGATGAGTCCAGATTTACACTGTTCCAGAGTGATGGGTGCATCAGGGTAAGAAGAGAGGCAGATGAATTGATGGACCCATCATGCCTAGTGCCTAGTCATCAATGCAATATCTTGGTGAAAAATTAATGCAACACTGGATGGAAATAGATGTTGTGACATTGCAGAAACTTATTGAAACAAAGACAGTGAATGCATGATGTAATCACAGCTAAAGGCGGTCCAACAAAATACTAGTGTATGACCTTTTTTTTTTTTGGTAGCGACTTTTTTTTGACCAGGTAGTGTATTTGAACATACATTGAAACATGTCGGTATTGCTACATGCACACTAGAGGCTGACATTTTTTCGGGAATCCCACGGGTCACGGGATTCCCACGGGATTCCTGTGGGATGGGAATCGACTTAACTGTTATTCACGGGATTGGGACGGTACAGGATCGAAAGTTAACGGGAGCAGACGGGAGCGGGAAATATGTCGTGACAAAAAAAAAAACATGGAACGTCGCCATTTTGTAGTTCTCTTTCCACCAGCTTGCACTGTAACGCAAGTTAAAAGAACTACATGACCCAGGCCACTGCTTTCGCCGGAATTCAAAGAGTAGCAGCAATGGAGGGAGTAAAGACGAGCGGAGAGGTATCTGGATTGTGAAAGTAATGCCTTTATGCACTTTTGTTTACAAGTTTTGTGCAGTATTTTTGTTGATAAAATGAAAACATAAAAGTAATGTCACTGTTTTAAGGAAATTTCTCAATAAATGAGTAAAATGCAACATTCTATGTTGGGGTTTATTCAATTAACTGACCTCCAAATGAGCTAAAAACAGAGACTAAGGTGGTCCTCTACAGGAAAATCTATAGAGATCACAGGCCATGTACTACGTTTTGTTAGCCTGGCCCTCGCCTTCCTGCACAGCTCCGCTCAATTCTCATTTCCCTTCACTGCCTAGTCCAAAGCGAAGTGAAGGACAAGGGTCTGGTGTCAACCAGGCTAACGTTTTGTGCTCTTTAGTGATTTAATTTTTTTTGTTTACATTAAGGCAAAAAATGCCTCCCTCTACTGCCACAGATGAACTGTTTCTGTTGCTATATCTATTTAAATCAAACTGCAAAACACAAAGTAGCCTAATCTTAAAAACATTGTGGTGAAGATTAAATCAAATTAATTGTATTGCTTACGAGTAAATTAGGAAGAAAAGATGGGAGCGGTACAGGAGCGGGAGTCATTTTGAATGGGAGCGGGATGGGAGTGGGAGTCATTGCACCAGGAGTGGGACGGGACAGGAATTAATTTTTTACTCAAGCCTGGGAGTGGGACGGGACAGGATTATTTTCTGTGAGAGTGGGACGGGACAGGAGTAGAAATTCACTCCCATGTCACCCTCTAATGCACACACACAGCGTTGGTGGAACAGTTGAGTGATAAGATTAGGAAAATGTAAAAATGTGGGACAGTTGAGAACACATTGTACTAATAAAGATGTGATGGTACCTGAGATGTAATATAAACCTCATTAATAATATTTTCATCCTTGTTTGTACTAGGATCACTCCTATGCTCTGCCTTCATCCGATGAGGATCTGAGGGCCAGACTCAGGGAAGCCTTGGCTCGGTTGGAGAGTCTGGAAAAAGAAAGGAGGAATGTGAAGGACAGAGAGAGGAGAAGTGAGTGGTCTTCTGGAGGACCTCAGGGTGAAGAAACTCATAAATGAAGAGTTGAAAGAGCAGCTCAATAAAAAAGGCAAAACTAAAATACAAATGTGGACAAAATTTGAACTTAAGTGTTTAAAACTTCTTTTTTAAGACTTTCTAGTGATTTTGGTGGTACTTACTAATTTGCCTGTGCTAATTGAATTTCAGATCTTCTAACACATCTTCCAATAGTGTGAGACCATAGCTATCTACCTATCTGAGTACCCGCATTGGTGGTCTTGAGGACAATCTACTGGTGTACGTTTCAGGTTTTGTGGTTTGCCAAATTCTTAAAAAGCTGTCCTGTGATGTGTGCCATGGTAGTTTGGTGACTGATGCTATCCCTGCATCATTTGACCAGAGCTACCACTTGCTTACTAAAAAACAAAGGAGGGCTATTCCTTCTGATGAGACAGTAAAGGTGGTCAGATCAGCTGAGTGTTTCTTTCATCAGTGTCAGGGCAAGCTGTCAAAGTGGCCTTGATCGGTCAATTTGACCGAGCTGAGATTGGTTCTGAGGATGTGTTTTCTCCGGGGGGCAAGGAACACAGTTTGGAATTGACAACCACCATTTTGTGCTGATGTTAGTTGTGTCTGTCTTCCACAAACTGAGGCTGCACCACACGGCCAAACTGAAAACTCTTAAGTTGCAGAGTGGCAACATACAGAAAAAGCTATGCTATTATTTTCCAAGGTTTTTAACTTTGTAAAACGGTGCTTTATGAAGCTGTCTTATTTCCTTGTGTTGGTTCATGGGCAGATCTACCACATCCAGTAGCGTACAGGCTGACGTACCACTGTAACGGGCCAACCCGCTCAACGAGGCGTCTACATATTTATGTCTATGATGATAACAACCATTGATAAAAGTTATCAAATATCAAACTTGCAAACAATTTCTAATAAGTTTTTGTCGGGTAACAAGGCCATAGTCTGTGACATAGTCTGTGAGTGACAGCAACAAATATAAACAAACGACAAAATACAATTCGATTTGCTGTTAAGTAACTGGAATTAAGTATGATTATTATCACTTGGAGCATGCACATTATTATATTTTTCCACCAGAAGTTGACTTTGATAATTTGCCTGAAAGGAAAAGCTTGAACTTCTGAAGTGTATCTCAGTGTTGTGTTCTTAACAAAAGCTTCCCCTTTTTTACTTTTCACTTGTTTTTTTAATATTGAAATAAAACAAAAAACCCAGTCAATGACGAGAACAAGGGAGGATTCAAATTGAAAACTTTAAATCCGTTTGTTGCAGACGCTTTGTCACTAACTATCATGTAGAAATATATTTCTGTAAAAATATTTCTGTTCAAAACTGATGGTGGTGTAAAGCTTAAAAAATGAAGCATGCTGCAGATTGGAGGTGTTTAAAAGTTCAAATGAATCACTTCAGTAGCCCTGTCATTGCCTGTTCATAAATACGTTCAGAAATAAACTACATTTTTCCAAATTAAATCCAGTAAATCTTGTTTTATTAAATTTCCATCAGAGTCATATTTTAAATAAAAAGCACAATTTTGTAATTGTATTTTATTTTATTATTTTTTGCATTTTTAGGTTGTATTTTTTTATTTCAGGTTTGCAATACAGTACACATTAACGAATAATGATTAATCCAAAAGAGGGAGCTAGAGATGTTTTTATAACCTATGATCGTCTCACAAGCAGCAACATCTGAATTTAGCAGAAAACAGCAATATGGGGAGAGAAACTGAAAGTTATGCACCATAACTCATGTTCCCTGAAGGAAGGGAACGAGGTGCAACACATGACTATGGGAATTGCGCCGCCGCGCGGTTCACCTGAACAGGTGTCACCACAGAGGCCCCGCCCTCTTGGTATAAAGACGCGTGCGCCCATCCTACTTCCTCCAAGTGCACTTCACCGAGCTTGGGCATTGAAAAGGGCAAACTGTGTTGCACCTCGTTCCCTTCCTTCAGGGAACATGAGTTATGGTGCATAACTTTCAGTTCCCTTATCAGTCAGTCACTCGGTGCAACACATGACCATGGGAACGTAATTCATTCACGCCCTTTGAAAATGCTCAGTAAAAATGCATGCTTGTGAGAACATTTGCCTTTATACTTTAGGCATTTTGGCTGATCTCTACTGTGTGTTAGAGAGTATAGCCTGAGTGATGTCACATGCAATAATATCCAAACTGTAATGTTTTGCAAACGTGTTTGTGGAACTCCAGTTTGCAGTAGCACAAATGTATGCCACTGGTACGCCCTTAAAAAAGAGACCATGAGGCAGCTAGGCCCCGAGTGGAATGGGCGTGTACCCCAGAGGTCACCTGTTGACCTTTGCTGCTGTACGCCCTTTTTATGGCCTTAGTCACCCAGTGTGAGAGGCGCTGTTTTGAAAGGGCTCTGCCAGCAGCAGGATTGGCAAAACATACAAACAGTTGGTTTGTTTTCCTCCAACTAACAGTTCTGTTGATATAAACACTCAAGGCCCTGACAGGGCAGAGTGCATTCAACCTTCTCTGCTCCTCAGTGAGGAGAGGATGGGGAGGAAACGCAGAGAGCTCAAAGTCCAGACTTCTGGGATTTAGAGTTGGAACCTTTGGGACATATGCGGGGTTAGGACGCAGGGTGACCTTTGACCTGTCAGGGGCAAACCTGGTACACATTGGGTGCACAGATAAAGCGTGGAGGTCACCCACACATTTAGCTGAGCAGAGAGCCAAGAGCAAAGCAGTTTTATAAGATAACAAGTCTATCTTAATGCTACTGAGAGGCTCAAATGGAGGCTCACACAAAGCATCCAGGACTAACTGAAGGTCCCAGTCTGGGGCCAGAGTCCTGCTGGGGGGCCTTTTCCTCAGTACGCCCTTCATGAAACGTATCATGAGAGGGTGGGCACCGGGTGTTTTACCCCCCCAGCCTTCGTGGCACGCCGAGATGGCTGACAAAAACACCTTAATGGTGGAAAATGAGCGGCCTTTTTCCAGCAGGTCCTGTAAAAAGGTGAGGAGCTGGACCAGGTCACAGGAATATGAAATAATATTCCTTTCCACACACCAGGCCTCAAAAACACGCCATTTCCGAGCGTAGAGAGTCTGGGTTGACTGGGCTCTCGCTCCCTGTATCGTGTTATGACATTACTGGGGAGGCGGAGGCCATCAGCCTGTTCCTCTCAGCGGCCAGGCTGAGAGCTGCCACAGTTCTGGACGTGGGTGAAGGAGCTACCCATGGGCCTGTGTCAGCAGGTCCCTGTGGAGGGGCAGCTGCCATGGTGTCCCTGATAACAGTGAGATAATTTCTGGGAACCACGGTTTCTGTGGCCATCTGGCAGCTATGAGGATCAGGGAAAGAGCTCCCCTCCATACACGTTCCAGCTTCACCTGGATCAGAGGGACGGGGGAAACACGTAATATAGCACTCCTGCTGGCCAGCTGTGGGCCAGAGCCTCTGTACCCAGAGAAGCATCTGTTTCTTTCAGTGAGGAGTACAGGCCGCAGTGCGTGCTGGTTTTGTAGGCGAACAGATCTACGGATACCCGCCCATATCGTGACCAGATCTGGTCCACGATACGTGGATTCAATCTCCACTCTGAGGTTAGCAGTGGCCCTCTTGAGAGGGCATCTGCCCTGTGGTTTAGCTCGCCCGGGATGTGTGTCGCTCTCAGTGACAATATTCGGGGACTGCACCACATGAGCAGTTTGTGTGTCAGGCTGAGGAGGGGTCGAGACCTTGTCCCCCCTTCTCTGTTGATAAAGGACACAGTGGTTCTGTTGTCCGATTTCATCAGGACATGTTTTGTGATCAGCTCCTTTTGGTAAAAGTGCTTCACAGCCAGAAAAACAGCCTTCAATTCCAGGAAGTTGATGTAGTCTCACATCCTGCTGTTTCCAGAGCCCTTGGGCATTCTGGTTCCTGCAAAATGCTCCCCAACCTCCCTTTGAAGCGTCTGTTGTGATCACCACATGAGACAGTACTCTTCCCAGCGGGACGCCTGTTGTGAACACAGAAGGATCCCTCCAGGGTTCAAGGGCTGTCATGCACTCTGAGCTGAGCAATATTTTCCATGCACGCCTGAGGGAGGCAGGACGCGTTTGTTTGTTTAGCCATACCTGCAGGCTCGCATTTTTAATAATGCTCGAGGCATGCAAGGAATGGCTGCTGCCAGAAGACCCAGCAGGCGCTGGCAGAGCTTCAGGGACTGGTCCAGCTGGAAGCGAGCCAGGCAGAGTCGGATGGAAGAGATTTGCTCCTCTGAAAGCCGTGCTCTGTACAAAATGGTGTTGACCTGTACACCGAGAAATACGGTAATCTGTGAAGGAGTCAAATCGCTTTTCTGCAGATTTATCACAAAGCCCAGATCCTCCAGGTGCGCCATCACCATCTGTGAGTGCAACTGGGCTTGTGTTCTGCTCTTGGCCAGAATTAAAAGATCGTCGAGATAATTCATAATCCTGACACCTTGACCCCTGAGCGGGGCCAAGGCTGTATCCAGACATTTTGTGAATGAGCGTGGTGCAGTTTGTAGCCCGAAAGGTAAAGCCATGAATTCGTAAGCTTTCCTTTCGAATGCAAAGCGAAGATATTTTCTGTGTTTCTTCCAAATGCTCACGTGGAAAAAAGCATCTTTTAAATCCACTGTGCATGCGTGATCTCCCAATCTCACCGACTGGATCACCTGTCTCAACGTGAGCATTTTGAATTTGTAAGTTTTTATTCTCTTGTTCAGCGCTCTGCAGTGGTGGGCAACGCTAATTAAAAAATTAGTTCCACAATTTCTAAAACGCTTATTAATTTTTTTAGGTCCACAATTTCAAAAGCACAAATGTCTTATGAAAATTAGGGGAAGCTAATCTAATCCGCTATTTATATATTTATATATTTATATATATATATATATATATATATATATATATATATATATATATATATATATATATATATATATATATATATATATATATATATATATATATATATATATATATATATATATATATATATATATATATA
>JBBPBX010073643.1:2191-17772 GCA_038048925.1 Garcialebias charrua
GTTAAACACAGTTCTTGAGCTTGCCAGACTTTTGGATCATTTAATGCTGAGGAATAAAGCTGTTTGGGTGAAACCTACAAACCCACATGCCATATGATCTGCAAGTTTTGTTAAAATTCTGTTAAAGTTTGTCCAGTAGTTCATTGAATATTTTGATAGCAGACACAGGCAAAAAAGGAAATCACCTTTTAACGGCAGTGAAAAAAGTGACATAGGCTACTAAAAAGAAGTACAACCACAGTACTGTCATCAAAGTAATTGTAGATTCAGATAGTAACCCATAGCATTTATTTCTTCCAGTGTCATTGTTTGATGATAGCAGTCAACGTGTCATGTGTTAGAATTATTTAGATCAACTTCCCAGATAAAATGAGTTGCTTTTATAGTTTAGGATTTTCTGACTTGAGTTCTGTAAAATTATTTATCTGCAATAAGTATCTTACCTGCTGTAGACATGCAGCCACGGTCCTCTTATTTTGTGGAAGGAAAAACTAAAGTTTTCGAGACGGATGATCTTACAGATAGTCCAACGAGAGGGAAGGTCAAAGTGGACTGAATTACTGCCGCTCCAACTTCAAATATATGGAAGCGGTTTGCACTAACTAACACTGTTTTTTTTTTTTAAGCTAACAAAGTTAAGCCAGATCCTCTGGATGGATTCTTCTTTGTTAAAATGTTTCATCTTTTAACCAGAAAACTTCTCAGTCAAGAACTGCAACAATCTCAGTCTTATAAATAGCACCCTCTCACAGTGGATAAACCAGTCTGTTGCTGACAGCCAAAACCAGCTGCTCACATGATCAAGGAGGATCATCAGCCTAACAATTGATCGTTAGCACCCTGATGGTTGTTTGCTATTCACAGAGGGCTGAGTGATACTAGCAATAACAGCATTGTAAGAGGGAGACAGTTGAACCCGGAGGCCTCCACCCCTGTTAAATGATGGACGGTTTCTTTTCACAAAGATGGCCTCCTTTATTCCTCTCTCAAACCATCCAAGAACACTCAGCTGCTATCTCTGTCCCAGAATGGAAATAAACACAACAAAGTAAAAAAAAAAAAGAGTTAATAAGAATATAATTTTAAATTTAAAAAAGTTAATTAGATAATTTTTTTTAAATTAGATCACCTATCACCATATTCTGCCCCACTCTGGGCCCTTGAGCAAGGCCCACCATCTGCTCCCCCGGGAACCTTAGATATCAGCTCTCTGCTCCACACAGAGGGCTGTGGTAGCTCGGTGGTCTGTGGTTGTGTCAGGAAGGGCATCCGGCGTAAAAACAATTGCCAAATCTTCGTGCGACTAGTTCACTGTGGTGACCCCTATCGAAGGGAGAAGCCGAAAGAAGAAGATAATTAGTTAATTAGATAGCTTTTTTTTTGCTTTGTTTTGTTTTTTGAATGTCCAGAGGACCAGACTTAAGCCGGGTACCCACCAAACTGGTCAGAACGCTCCTGCCGCCCCCTTCTGGCCGCTCGTCACGTTCACACAAAGCCACTGAAGACGCGTCTGATGACGCGCACTAGGGGGAGGCAGAGGAGGGGGTCTAGCTCGTTTTCCGGGTCGAGTTGTTGTGTTTCATGCTGCTGGCAGATAAAATCAGCAGCACGTGAGCCTCGTTCCTACTTGAGTGGGTTTTCTACGAGCTGAACTGCAGCTCCGACAGTCTTTGTTGAGATTAAATTTTTTTTTTTAATGTTTGGGATGATCGTGCGCTGGAGCGGACAGTAGCAACTGTAAAAATTCCAGGACGCGTCGAGCAACGTCGAGCCGCAAAATATCAACTTTGTCGATTTTTGGCGGCTCGACGCTGCTCAACACGTAGGTTGCTTCGGACACGCACGTGCGCGGAAAGGAACTGCCGCGTGCTGAAGCGCCGCTTCAAATACTCAAAACGCGCCGCTTCATGATACACCGCGCCTCGACGCCTCTCCACATAGACTTTCAATGTAAACCGTTCGCTTCCGCCGCCGGAAACGAGTCTGGTCGGTACCCGGCATACGGTAGCCTGGCCCTCGCCTTCCTACACAGCTCTGATTCTATTTTCCCTTCACTGCTCCGTCTGGGACTTCTCCCATAGAGAAGGATTTCTGCGGCTGATTTTTGACCGGACCAATCAGAGAACAGAAGGGGCTGAGTTTTTGGCCCCTAACCCACGCCCCCACCTGTCCCAGCGCGCAGCCAGCGAGCATCCGCATGTTCTCATTCAAAGCGATGCAAAGCGATGCAGGACTGTTTTATATGTGACACAAATGTATTAAATTCCCCTTCTTAATCCCTTATCTGGAGTTTTCTTTTGTTTTTTTGCCAAAAGTCAAGTGATCGCTCCCTCCTCCTCCTCTCCCTCCGCTGAGTTGAATGAGGAAATGCCTCAGGTTGTCACTCACGAGAGAATTAAACTCGGGTTTTACGTTGCTGCCCGAGTCCCTGCAGATTTTCTGGTCTTCTGGTGTGCTGGACCAGAGCTCCATGGTTTTATTTTATTTTTTTAGAACGTTTTATTAACATATAAACACAGAATATGCAGCAGCAGCGAGAGAAAATGCAGCAGGAGGCGGAGCTGATGTCAACTTCACCAGAGCATGGGAAGCAGACCATATATGGCTCTGAGGGGGAGGGAGCAGAATGTTCAAAATTTTTCTATGATCCAATGGTCTTGTTCCTCAGCAGAGGCCACGCCTCCAGCAAGAATCGGTTCTCTATAACAGAAAGTCCAGACCCTAGTACGAAGCGAAGTGAAGGACAAGGGTCTGGTTTTAACCAGGCTAGACTTACGGTAGCTTTTTTAGATTTTTCTACCTGGATTATTGAGCATGCATCAGGGTATTAATTAGATAATAATAATAAAACAACAATACAGGTAGTCCCCGACTTACGAGCGCTCTGACCTACGAGGTTCCGGACTTACGAGCTGGCGAATTTTTGGAAAAAACGCAAAAAATACAGAGTTTTTCTGTGTTTTTTCACCACAGTTCGTTAGCTAAACATGTGGACACACGTTTCCGATCATTTTTATGCACTCGTAAGCAGTTTTTCGATGAAAAACGAGTGTTTGTAGTCGCGCTAGCAAAACCGTTCCAACTTACGAGCGAAATTCCGGACTTACGAGACACGTGGCGGCCGTTCCAAGTTACGAATTTTCGCTTTACGAGCGCCTCGGAGGAACGGAACTCGCTCGTAAGTCGGGGACTACCTGTACCTCTTCTTGAACGGTTGTTATGAGGTGGATGAATCTCTCGGTCATCATCATCAGGGCTTTAATAATCTCCAGGGCTTGTTGACAATATCAGTTTTAGCTTTTTCATAAAGTGCTGAACTTTTTGACTGAAGTGTTGACATGATGGATGTTGTAGTGAGGCTCAAGAACTTTAAAGCCGACACATCAACAACATTCAGACGTAGATCCAGATCTTTAAAAACTCCTACAGCTTGTGTTATTGCTCTGGACCGACCTGAATTACCTGATGAAGGTTGTTTAAATGCTGCTGTTAGCTGTGTTTGCAACAAGCTGCTTTTCTTGCTTGTAAAAGAGATGTTCATGTTCGAATTATGTCGTTTCAAGTGCGTTAACAAGTTTAGATGTGTTGCTGCTGCAGATCCAATCTTCATGAAATGTGGACACAGCTTTGGATCAGTTCACGTCTTTTAACAAGAAAGCCATAATGTTCCTAAACATGAGACCACAACCACAGACGTGTAAGTTTAAATTGTTTATGTCTATGACCGCAACGAGATGCTAGGCTGCTAATGCTACGTGTTGCAAGATAATAGCGCCATGCTGAAACACATAGGAATTTTAGTTCCACGGCGTATAATCTCTCGTTCATAAAATTTAATGAGGGAAAGAAATGGCCGAATGGTATGCACGTGGACTGAACCAAATGTGCCGTACCGAAACAGTTCGGTACACCCAGGTGTACCGTTACACCACTATACCACAGAGTCCTGGCCTGATGATGTTGCTCTTCTGTGCTGGGCCATCCTTTGGGCCAGTGGCTGTTTAGTTTCCCCGATATAAGACTAATAATCACAGCCCTCCTGACACTGAACAGCATACACAATATTACTCTGTTTGTGCCGGGGGACTGGATCTTTGGGATGAACCAGTCTTTGCCGTAATGTATTTTAGGGTTTAAAAGCCACTGGGATGTTATGTTTAGAAAATAAACATATGTTTCTCTGAAACTCCCACAACATACGGAACAACCACTAGTCTGGGTCTGGGTTCCTTCTTTTCACCTGATGGCTGGGAGTCCTAGTTTGGGTTTCTTCTCTGCTTTCAGGAAGGCCCAGTTAGGATATCCACATTGAGCCTGTCTTGTGTGTGATTTCTCCTTCTGTCTGGCTCCTGAGTTAGTGGGGACACTGTCTGCTCTGTGGTACAGAGTCCTGATGACTCCTAACTTGTGCTCCAGAGGGTGATGGGAGTCAAACTGTAAATACTGGTCTGTGTGGGTGGGTTTGCGGTACACCTCAGTTTGCAAATGTCCTCCATCAGAAACTGAGACCTCACAGTCCAAGAAAGCCAACCTGCCATTTTTTACATCTTCTCGTGTGAACTTGATATATTTATCCACAGAGTTGATGTGATCAGTGAAATGTTGGACTTCCTGAGATTTAATTTTAACCCAGGTGTCATCAACATACCTGAACCAATGACTTGGTGGTCTCCCTGAAAAGGATGTCAAGGCTCTCTTTTCTACCTCCTCCATGTACAGGTTGGCAACAATAGGAGAAACTGGAGACCCCATAGCACACCCATGTTTCTGCCTATAATATTGCTCCCCATATGTGAAGTAGGTTGTCTGCAGGCACAGTTTCAAGAGTTGACAGTTGCTCTATGGTCCTGCTTTTCAGAGTGGTGTCTGATTTTAACCTTAAACAGACCACCTCCACTGCCTCATCAACAGGACTGCACGTAAAGAGTGATGTGACATCAAAGAGACAATGGTTCCATCTGTCTCCATGATGACATCTCTAATGACATTATGACATCACCTTATCCACAAAGTTCATGGTGTTCTGTATGTGATGTTCCGAGTTACCAACTAAAGGTATGAGTGCATCCATTCATCCATCTATCCATTATCTTTATCCGCTTCTTACTTTTTGGGTCATGGGGGTCACTGGTGCCCATGTCCAGCAGTCACTGTGCAAGAGGTGGGGGACATACAGGTAGTCCCCGACTTACGAGCGAGTTCCGTTACAACGAGTTGCTCGTAAAGCGAAAATTCGTAACTTGGAACGGCCGCCACGTGTCTCGTAAGTCCGGAATTTCGCTCGTAAGTTGGAACGGTTTTGCTAGCGCGACTACAAACACTCGTTTTTCATCGAAAAACTGCTTACGAGTGCATAAAAATGATCGGAAACGTGTGTCCACATGTTTAGCTAACGAACTGTGGTGAAAAAACACAGAAAAATTCTGTATTTTTTGCGTTTTTTCCAAAAATTCGCCAGCTCGTAAGTCCGGAACCTCGTAGGTCAGAGCGCTCGTAAGTCGGGGACTACCTGTACTGGACAAGTTGCAAGTCCATCACAGGTCAAGGCCACATATAGGTCAAGGCCACATATAGAGACACAAGACAAACAACCATTCACTCTCTCACTCACACCTAGGACAATTTTTAGTTAGCAGTTAGCCTAACACACATTTTTATGGTCTGTGGGAAGAAACTAGAGTACCCGAGAAAAAACCCACGCATGCAAACTCCACCAAGAAAGGCCCCCGGCTGGGATTTAAACTGGGGCAACCAGCTCGCTGAAAGGCAGCAGCTCTACCAACTGCACCACCATGCTGCCTGGGATGAGTACAGACGCCAAAATATTTGGAAACATATGCAGAGCAGTCACTCTTTCAGGGATGAAGATGTGCACATCCATGCAGAGGAATGCTGGTTTGAGAGGAGTAAAAGAAGCCATCTTTGTAAAGAGAACTTGTCCAGCTTTAAACAAGGGTGGGGGTTCTCCGTTTTCAATTGTCATCCTCTTACAATTCTGTTATCACAAGTATCAGAACAAGCAGCCAGCAGGACACTAATGACCAATTGATATAGGGCTCTAATGATCTATTGTTAGGCTGATGGTCCTCCTTTATTATGTGAACAGCTATTTCTGGATGTCACCATCCAACTGGTTGATCCACTATACTGAGAAAGTGCTGCTTGTATGACTGAGGCCCTGTTTACGCAACACATATTTTGAGTGAAACCACAGCTTTTCTTCTGTGGTTCGGCCATTCATTTACACGACAACAGCCTTTATTCTCTCTGAAACCGAAGGTTTCTGATCATGTCTCACACAAAACAGGCTCTAGAGAAATGTGGATATCCTAACTGGGCCTTCCTGAAAGCAGAGAAGAAACCCAAACAGGACTCCAGCCAGCCATCAGGTGAAAAGAAGGAACCCAGACCCAGACCAGTGGTCATTCCGTATGTTGCGGGAGTTTCAGAGACATTGAGACGTTTATTTTCTAAACACAACGTCCCAGTGGCTTTTAAACCCCAAAATACATTACGGCAAAGACTGGTTCATCCCAAAGATCCAGTCCCCCGGCACAAACAGAGTAATATTGTGTATGCTGTTCAGTGTCAGGAGGGCTGTGATCAGTCTTACATCGGGGAAACTAAACAGCCACTGGCCAAAAGGATGGCCCAGCACAGAAGATCAACATCATCAGGTCAGGACTCTGCAGTCTACACTCATCTCCAGGCCAGCGGTCACTCTTTCAGGGATGAAGATGTTCACATCCTTGATAGAGAGGAACGATGGTTTGAGAGAGGAGTAAAGGAGGCCATCTTTGTGAAAAGAAACCGTCCATCATTAAACAGGGGTGGAGGCCTCCGGGTTCAACTGTCCCTTTACAATGCTGTTATTGCTAGTATCACTCAGCCCTCTGTGAATAGCAAACAACCATCAGGGTGCTAACGATCCATCGTTAGGCTGATGGTCCTCCTTGATCATGTGAGCAGCTGGTTTCAGCTGTCATCAGCCAACTGGTTGATCCACTGTGAGAGGGTGCTATTTATAAGACTGAGCTGAATACAGCAGCTCAGACTGAGGAAGTCTTTCGGACGAAAGACGAAACGTTTCTACAATTTTTTTGCTTTGTTTTGTTTTGATTTTTGAATGTCCAGAGGACCAGACTTAGCTCTTTTTAGATTTTTCTACCTGGATTATTGAGCATGCATCAGGGTGTTTATTGTGGAATCAAACTAAAACTTTATTGATTTGTACCCTACATAAAACACTCCTTTCATGCTTACACGTATTTTACAACTTCCGATTAAGCCTACCCGATACATGTAACAGACTGCAGCGGACCAGTGTAAATAACCATAAATGACCGCTGCTGGCAAAATGAGTGAAAATCAGCCCAAGTTGCAGTAGAGTTGCATTTGGGCCTAAAAATATTTGACCCGACCCGGCCCCAGCCCATAGCCATTTATTCCAAACCCAACCCGACCCAACCAGTTTGCCTGTAATTACACGCTTGAACCTGAATAAACAGACTTTTTTTAATTAAGCTTTTACTGCTTTTGTAAGGAAATCAGTTTGACATGATCATTTTTAAAATGTAATGAAAGGAAGCCATAAGATTTCTTGTTAATTAGCAAGTCACCAAATGAATATTAACATACAAAACAAATAGCCTAAAAAATCAACTCTTAAGATAAGCTATTATACAGATGAACAAAAATATTTTTAGATCCAAATTATTTGGAAAAATATAGAACAAGGCTATTTTAATTGAATGCGCTGCTTGCTTTGGCTTTTGTAGCTTCGGATGCTGCAACTTCCTTCACTGCAGATGACAGCAGGTGGAGCAGGACGCATGAGGCCGATGATCAGGTGATCCATCTGAAGCTTAACGCAACATTTTTGACCTCTTTCAACCGCCCGGTCAGCGGACGCGTGCGGCTGATGATTCCATTGTCCACCTGAAGCTCAAGACTTTTATTTTAAACCTCTTTCAACAGGCCAGTCGGACGTGAGCGTGCACCTGACCTGACACCAGCAGGTTTCACTGTTCTGACTTTGTAGCGTGCGTTCTCCTGTTTTTAGCTTTTGTTTAATACTTTTCAGCTCCATTATGTTCCTTGTTGTGGGTCAATAGACCTTTTACCAGTTGACGTCATCGCGCATGCGCACTCGCATTTTTCGAGAATCAACCGGAAGCTAGGGCTAACGTCGGAAGTGTTTTCATTACTGGCAACGGTTGCGGTGGGGAAACATGACTTTTATTGTGTTTATAATTGTTCGAGGCAACGTAAACGAGTAAAAGAAGAAGGTGAGACTTGTTCGTTTTACCAAGTCCCTCTAGGAAAGTCGAGTAAAGCGACTAAAAGAAGGAAGTTGTGGCTTCAAGCGCTTCACCGGCAGGACTTCACCCAGACACAAAACTGCAAAGTGTGTAATCAGCATTTTTATCTGGCATGGCCAAAGTACTCCGTGGATTACGTTCCTACATTACATCTTGGATATGGGAAACAGACAAAACAGAGAACAACCTCCCGCAGCAGAACAACATGCTCCTGGACAGTTGATAAGCTAGCAGCTAGCTAGTTCTACTAGACCTCGCTGTACCTCAGTCCACTGCCTGTGTTGAAGTTTCAACCTGCGACATGCAAGGAGATTCTTCCTTCAAACCCCCTGAAGAAATAACAGGTGAGTAAAATGTCATAAAAAATGCAGCTCTATAAAAATGAACAGACAAATGCACTGTTAGCCTGTTATCATTTGAACTCTTTCTGCATTGAAAAAATACTGTATAGTAGTTTCCACAAGACAAACATGTTTTATTAACATTATTTGAGGTCTGACAGCACTGCATCTTTGAAAACATTTCAGCCATTTCTCTGTTTCTCTAAAGCCCCTTTCATAAGACGCATCAATCCGGCTCTGATGCGTGTTCAGACCTCCAACGAGCATTCAGAAAACATACAAACGCGCCTTGGCGAGTAAAGTTGACTCGCCTCTGATCCGTGCCTGATCCGTGAGCAGAGGTAGTGTTAAACCCGCATCTGTCGACTTGTGAAAGGTCTCGGGGCTGCGCGGCTTCAAACTTATTTGAATAATGACGTACTCTCCCACGTACTATCCCGGCGCACACTGTCGCGCTGTATTTAAATGTGTAAACAACAACATGACATCTGTATTTTGCTCGCGCATCACTTGCTATTCTTCGCCGAATCTTTTTCTTTTTTTATTGATCATCACGGAAATGTCTAATTGGGGTGATGCAGAGACCTGTGTGCTCCTGTCTCTGCGCGCAGAGGAGGAAAAAGGGACTTACCGGTACAGTGAAGGATGGGGCCCTTCTGGAGCGGATTGCTTTACTGATGCGAGAGCAAAAAAAAAAAAAAAAGCATTCGGAGAAACACAACGATGTTCGCTAGCGTCGCCATGTTTGTTTACATCCACCTCTGCGGTGCGGTCCCACGTTAAACACGCAGCCACCACGTCCTCTGAGCAGCAGATTTTCACCACGCCTCTTTTCAACACTCGCTCCAAATTGTTTTGTGAATGCTCCATTGAGGGCGGGCTGTGGCCGGATTCAACTTTGTTTTATGAATGACCCGATGGGTATTAAAGCCGGACTCGTCTGTGCGGGAACTGCGCGGGTCTGACTTATGAAAGGGGCTTAAGTTATTTGCACAGTTTTGCTGGGAGCATCGGTGACATGCTGTCACAGAAAAAAATATAGCAATCCTGTCATCAATGTGTATAAGCATACAGTTTAACTCTACCTAAGACTGTTTTGTTTATTGTCAAATATGAATTAATACTTTGTTTTACAGCAGCAACTGGCCACCAACTCCTTGCTGACAAAGGGTTTGATGTCAAGTCAGAGGTGGAAAAAGGGGAGCTAGTCTGAACCTGCCCCCCTTTCTGCATCCAGGGCACACTGAGGAAGAGGTATGCATTGTACAAGGAGTGTTGTGGCTTTTTGAAGCACTAATTGCAATAAAGTAAAAATATCTTTGTAAGTACAGGTGTTTTTGGCAGAGTGTAACTGGCCCGGCGGGGCACAAAGATTTGCTTGCCTGCTGGGCCGACACGCATTTATGGACCTGTCAGGCCTGTCATGATCCAAATATATATATTTTAAATAAATTCTGTCGACCGTGACATCACATTGGTTGAAGTTTTTGAAGGACATCACGCTAATCCAATGAAAACTCACAGCACTCCTCAGCTGGCTCAGTCATTCCCTCCCCAATTTGACCAAATTTATATACTGTATTCAAATCCATGTTTATTACAGTAATTGATTAATGAAATAGTCCACACATCCCAAAACAGACATTGATTGTAGTACATTAAATTTAGAAATGAACACACCAACCTTTAAATATAAAGCAACTGTGCTCTAATTTGACTTTTAGTCAAGTGGAACTTCGGTTTTAGTCACATTTTAGGATTTTGATGATTTAGCACCAGAACCCCATAAACATTAAACTGTCTTAAGTCTCCAAGTTGTCAGAGAAGGCATCATTAAAAAAAAAATATTAGCAGGTTACTTTCTGTCCTTGTAGGCAGGTGTCCTTTAACAAGTGAAATGACAAATACAAACACATCTTCTGGTATGTGTTGTTTCTGTTTGTGACTTATATAAGTAATGTGTGTGTGCAACAATGGAATGTAATAATTGAATTAAAAATGAAACCATTTCAGTAAGGCACCGTTTATTTTCTTACCCAAAAAATCTGGTAGAAACATCTTGATAACGTGCAAACTTCAGCTGTATTTAATCAGTATCTTTAAACATCATATCAAAATGAGAAAAGTTTCTGTTGTAATCATCTTGACGTGCAGAAACAGTAGCATAATTTTTTTCTGTGTTTGAACCATTCTTCACTGCACAACAGTTTGCGTGTTTCTACTGTGGTGGACCACTAGGGGGCTCTACTCACACCCAGTGGACCGAATGTATTACAGGATGCTTTTATTGTGAAAGGTCCAGAGGACCGGATGTTATGTGGGTATATAAAGCAGTGTTGGGCGGGTTCCCGCCAGTTTAGTAGGAGTTGATTAAAAGGTGAAGTTCTGCAGCCTGTCTCCTGTGTCGTCTCTTCACCTCCTCTTACACTGGTGACCCTCGTGAACTGAATATGTCGACATCTGACGCTTCAGCCAGCTCTCTTCAGCTGTCTACTGCTGTGGAACCTACACAGGCGGCCCCGCACGCTTTTTCGGTGGCCGTTAAAATCCCGGACTTCTGGCTGCACGCGCCTCAGTCGTGGTTCGCCCACATCGAATCACAGTTTGCTCTTCGCGGGATTTCTGTTGACGACACCAAATACCACCATGTGGTTGCTTCGCTGGATCCGCTGACAACCCAGCGGGTAATGAGCCTACTACAAAACCCTCCAGCACAAGGAAAATACGACGCCCTCAAGAAGCTTCTTCTGCGGCGCTACACACTCTCAGAGGCGGAGCGCGCTGAGAAACTATTTTCCTTCTCCGGTTTGGGTGACGGAACAGCTCTCGAGCTCGTGGAGAGCATGTTGTCCTTGCGGGGATCAGACGACTGCGAGTTCCTCTTCCGCCACCTCGTCCTCCGCCAGCTTCCAGCTCCTGTGCGAACCGCCCTGGCCAACTCCCCGTTTCTGCAGGAGAAGGATTACCGCTCGCTGGCCGAAGAAGCCGACCGCATCATTCTAACCACGAGGACCTTCGCGGTACAGGCGGTGGTCCCGGGATCTCCAGCAGCGCCCGAGTTTCGAGCGACGCACACAGCG
The DNA here is from genome assembly GCA_038048925.1 of Garcialebias charrua. Lineage (NCBI taxonomy): Eukaryota > Metazoa > Chordata > Actinopteri > Cyprinodontiformes > Rivulidae > Garcialebias > Garcialebias charrua. Next base: position 13,934 of record JBBPBX010073643.1, read on the forward strand.
CCGGACGAGCCAGCGGTGGTGGCAGGAGTCACTAGCCGCAGGCGGGCAGGTCCCGTTCTTTGTTTCTACCACGCGCGTTTTGGCGCCAAAGCACGACGGTGCGTCCCGCCGTGCAGCTTCAAGCCGCAGGGAAACGAGACCGCCAACAGCCGCTAGCAGTCGCAGCCGTTGGCGAGAAGGAAAGGCTGCTTTTCATCGAGGACTCGAAGTCAGGGAGGCGGTTCCTGGTGGACTCGGGGTCGCAGAGGAGCCTCGTCCCCCCGACTGGCTCCGACAGGTTGGCTGAAGGCTGCGGGCCACAGCTAACCGCGGCGAATGGCTCTCCCGTCAAGACGTTTGGCGAAAGGTTGGTGACTGTGCGTTTCCATGAACGGGACTTCCGGTGGAACTTTGTGGTAGCTGCTAGCTCGGTCCCTATTTTAGGGGCTGATTTTCTTTGTGCTCACGGGCTCCTTGTTGACATTGCTAACAGACGTTTGATCGACGCTGTGTCTTTTTCGTCACTGCCTTGTAAGACGCGAGGAGCTGGGCCTTTAATGCATGCTAACTTTTTAGCTTCGGGTAATGTGTTTCAGCGTTTATTGTCTGAGTTTCCCTCGCTGACTGTTCCTGATTTTGCAACCACAAACACAAAACATGGGGTCGAACATTATATTCCCACAACGGGGCCCCCGGTGTTCGCACGTGCACGCCGCCTCGATGCTACTAAGCTAGCAATCGCACAGGAAGAGTTTGCTAACATGGAGCGTTTAGGCATCGTGCAGCGCTCAAACAGTCCGTGGGCCTCCCCCCTCCACATGGTGCCCAAGGCAGATGGCAAATGGCGGCCATGTGGAGATTTCCGCCGCCTCAATAACATCACAGAGAACGATCGTTATCCCATCCCCCACATCCAGGATTTTTCAGTGCACCTGGCTGGGACCTCCATTTTTTCTAAAGTAGATTTAGTACGGGGATACCACCAGGTTCCTGTGCATGTGGAGGATGTCCCTAAGACCGCTGTTATCACGCCTTTCGGCCTGTTTGAGTTTTTGCGCATGCCTTTTGGTCTTAAAGGTGCAGCACAAACATTTCAGCGGTTGATGGATTCAGTCCTAAGGGGTCTGTCCTTCGTATTTGTGTACTTGGACGACATCCTGGTGGCTAGCAGCTCGGCTGAGCAGCACCTGTCCCACCTCCGTGAGGTTTTTCAGCGCCTGGCAGCACATGGCCTGATTGTAAACACAGCGAAATGCCAATTTGGGCTGCCAGTCATTGACTTTTTGGGCCACCGCATTTCCGCAAGTGGCGCCGTCCCGTTACCAAACAAAGTGCAGGCGGTGTCAGATTTCCCACAGCCCCAGTCTGTTAAAGCGCTACAAGAGTTTTTGGGAATGGTTAACTTCTATAACCGTTTCCTCCCCAGGGCAGCACACCTGCTGCGTCCGCTCTATGGAGCGCTGAAAAAGAAAAAGCCCAACGACAGCGTGGACTGGACACCAGAACGCCTACAGGCATTTGGTGACGCTAAAGCTGCACTGGCCACTGCTGCCCTTTTGGCCCATCCATCCCCAGCGGCGCAAATAGCTTTAACAACCGACGCATCTGATGTTGCGGTGGGGGCTGTGTTAGAACAGCAGGTTTCCGGGGTTTGGCAGCCGCTTGCATTTTTCAGCCGTACGCTGCGGGACAATGAGCTGAAATACAGTGTTTTTGACAGAGAGTTGCTGGCGCTTTACCTGGCTACACGCCATTTCAGGTTTTTCCTGGAAGGCCGCCAGTTCACTGCATACGTTGACCACAAACCCCTGGTGTTTGCTATGTCAAAAATTTCTGACCCCTGGTCTGCTCGCCAGCAACGCCACCTCGCAGCGGTGTCTGAATTTACTACAGACATTCAGCATGTGGCTGGAAAATCCAATGTGGTGGCTGACTGTCTCTCCCGGGTGCTGATCGCTCCCGTGTACGTTGGCATCGATTTTTCTGCTATGGCTGCGGACCAACGTAGCGACGCAGAAATACTCGAGCTCCAGTCCGGCCCCACAGGCCTCGAGTTGGAGGAAAGGCGGGTGAATGACGGAGGTCCTCTCCTGCTCTGTGACGTATCTACGGGCAGGCCCCGCCCCCTGGTTCCAGTTTCATGGCGACGCCGCGTTTTTGACTCCTTACATTCCCTTTCTCACCCAGGTGTTAGAGCCTCTGTGAAACTGGTCAGCTCAAAGTTTGTTTGGCCCGGTCTGCGTAAAGCAGTTAAGGAGTGGGCAGCAGCGTGTGTTCCATGCCAGCGTGCTAAGGTCAACAGGCACACCAAAGCACCGTTGGAACCTTTCCCCATCCCAAGTCGGCGGTTTGATCATGTGCACGTAGACCTAGTAGGCCCTCTGCCTCCATCACAGGGTTTTACTCATCTGCTGACTATGATAGACCGGACCACCAGGTGGCCAGAGGTGGTTCCTCTGACGTCCACAACATCTGCAGTGGTGGCCCGGGCCTTTTTGTCTACCTGGGTTGCACGTTTCGGCCCCCCTTCAGACATTACATCGGACAGGGGCCCGCAGTTTGTTTCGGAGCTTTGGTCTACCATGGCCAAGGGTCTGGGGACTAACGTTCACAGGACCACCGCTTACAACCCCCAAGCTAATGGTTTGTGTGAACGGTTTCACAGGTCATTGAAAGCTGCACTTCGTGCTGCATTGACCGGTGACAACTGGATTGACCGCCTTCCCTGGGTTTTGTTGGGGTTGCGTACCGCAACCAAAGAAGACCTGAGCTCTTCCCCGGCTGAAATGGTTTACGGTCAGCCTGTGCGCGTCCCCGGTGAGTTTTTACCTGAGGTACCCTCACCACAGTTCGCTCCACCGTTGCTCCATCTTTCACCTCAGGAGGCCCCTTTTCGTGTCCCCGGTCCGGTACACCATTGTTTACCGCAGTCATTTGTCCCTAAGAGTCTGGAGTCCTCTAAATTTGTTTTTGTCAAACACAATGCACACAGGACACCACTACAGCCTTTGTATGATGGACCGTTTCGAGTTCTTCAACCAGGTCCGAAACATTTCATTTTGGATTTAGGGGGTCGTACTGAGACTGTCTGTATTGATAGGCTTAAACCAGCTCATGTTATGTCAGATGATCAGGTTGTTACGGCCCAAGCTCCTCGCAGAGGCAGACCTCCATCCACATTATTAACGGACGGCGGTCCTTCTTCCGGAAACTCTCAACGTCCATTGGAGCCCGAATCTTCTGCAGACCCTCCTCGTAGCCCTCCACTTCATCAGACTGGTTCTGCAGGGCCCAGGTTCAGCCGTTCTGGTCGTTTGATCAAACCTAAAATGCGGGACTAGTGATGGACCTTACTGGGTGTTCTGGGGGGGCGTGTGTGGTGGACCACTAGGGGGCTCTACTCACACCCAGTGGACCGAATGTATTACAGGATACTTTTATTGTGAAAGGTCCAGAGGACCGGATGTTATGTGGGTATATAAAGCAGTTTAGTAGGAGTTGATTAAAAGGTGAAGTTCTGCAGCCTGTCTCATGTGTCGTCTCTTCACCTCCTCTTACACTACCTCAATTAAATCTGATTCTGCTTGTGAGACAAGATGTTTTGAACTTCTGGCAGGTCTCTCTGATGGTGTGGAGACTGGACAGGTGCCAAGGTCGTCAGCTATACTTCATCTGCTGGAGGGTCTGGATCAAGAACCGCAGGGGCACAGCATACCTCAAAAGAAAAAAACATGAAGCTTTAAAATCTAGACAAAATAAAGGAATTAAAGAAACATACAGATAAGCGTTAGTGGTTTTTAAAGTTTACTACTACAACCTGCAATAGGTCAACAATGGCTCCACGCTCAAAATGTCCTTGT
>JBBPBX010073644.1:0-17772 GCA_038048925.1 Garcialebias charrua
AACATTTCTCTTTGCAAATGTTTTCAGATTTGTAATGCAGTTCAAATCACAAATTTAGTTTGTCAGTAGTTGAAGCTTGTTCTATTTATTAAACAATAAGTGTTGAGTCCATTTAATATAGTTCAGCGTGGTTAAGAATTAAATAAAACCAGACTTGCCTTCAGGTGAAAATATGGTTGTCCGAGAGTCATATCTGCGAGACTAAACAAAAACAACATTATAAACAAGTTACAACTGATAAATATATTAATACAAATAAAATACTAGGAGTAATGTGATGAAACTGTTTGGACCTATACAACAGAGACTATGTGTTTTGGGTTTAACTATTATACAAGTTATCATCTGTATCCTCTGGATAACAATTTCTCCTCCTTTCCCATCCAAGAACTTTAAAACATTTAAAGATAAAATCATCTTGGAGTGTGCTCTCGGTTCAGCTGTAGGGTTCTGGTCTGTGCTTGGGTACATTGGACTTATTGCCATGTTGTGTATAATTTTTGCTTTTCTGGCTAGGAAACTGCCAGATAATTTCAACGAAGCAAAATTTATCACCTTCAGCATGCTGATATTTTGTGCAGTCTGGATAACTTTCATCCCAGCATATGTCAGTTCTCCAAGGAAATTTAGTGTTGCTGTAGAAATATTTGCCATTCTTGCTTCTAGTTTTGGACTGCTGATTTGTATCTTTATACCAAAATGTTATATTATGGTACTTAAACCAGAAAGAAACACAAAAAAGAATATGATAGGAAAGTCAACATCAAACTTATTCTGAAAAATTTAGCAAAGTGCTTGATTTCCTACACAGGATGCTGACATTTTAATTGCTATCATATATAAATGTTAATTTTGTATCAAACTTAAAATTTTATTTGCCTTCAGTCATGCTTGTGAAACAGATTTTCAAGCATAATTTAACATACAAGTGTTTTTTGTAATCTTTTATTATTATAATAATAGGTTTTTCTTTGATTTGTAATGCACTTGAGTTTTGTAAAACATTCCATTTTTCTAATTAATCACTTTGTGTGTGTGTGTGTGTGTGTTTGTGTGTGTGTGTGTGTGTGTGTGTGTGCGTGTGTGTTTAATCTTTAACAATGCTTTGTAATAAATTAGGATTTATCTGAAGGCATTAAATTAAACAAAAAAATCTCAAACATTAAAATTGTATGTGAAATATTAGGTTTTGTTTAAAATAAATATGTTTGAGAGAGAAGATTATGAATAATGTTTCTGTTTTAGAAAAACATAAAAAGCAAATATGACTTTTTGAGCGTCACTGTGTTTAAAGAGAGCTGTAGTGATGTTCAGGTGTTTGGCTCACAGCAGGCCATGCCCTTTGTAGCATTCGTAAGCTCTTTTTTTTTTCACCCAATAACTTTTTTTAAGTATGCATTTAATGCGTTTTGTACTTTTTAAGCAAGTATTTTAATTAATAATTTTGCTTTATTATGTACTGTATTATACTTTTATCCACCTTATTCTTGGGGGTGTCACTGTAGAAACGAATGTGCATTGTACTTCCTGTCCGACACCGGAAGTGCCTGTATTCCATAGGCGGAGTATGGATCGCGGGTGTTTTTGAAAGTTATTTTCATTCATTTTATCGGAGCAAACACAGCTTTTGTTTAAACGGAACGTTTACTGAAATGTCCTACCGGGGTTCAGGTACCTGCTGTGCTGTTCGCGGCTGCACCAACAACCGGACCAAGCTAAATCTTTGGCTAAAACAACAGTGTTTTCAACACGGACCCAAAACAAAGAAAGAGTGTTCCTGCATCCTACTCTATGGCTGTGTCTGCGCGATCAGGTAACATCTGTAATTTCTTTTTATTCAGGGAGGGTTTATTAATGAGAGTTTTGGATGATTTACTGTCTTAAAATGATATATGTCAGGCGCGACCGGTGTTACAGAACACCGTGACTTTTAGCCGAGATAGCTGCTAACAAACGTTAGCCGAGAGACAGGAGCAAACGCGTTGCTATTTATGTATTTTTAAATTATGTCTGCGCGATCAGGTAACATCTTTTTATTCGGGGAGGGTTTATTAATGAGAGTTTTGGAAGATTTACTGTCTTAAAACGATATATCTCAGACGCGACCGGTATTTTTAGCCGAGATAGCTGCTGATAGGGCTTAGTGTATTACTAGCTGACGTCTCTCTTAGTTAATCCTATATGTTATTATTGTTTTTCTCTTGCATTTGTTGTTGTTGGATGTAACTGGGACCCTGTGTACATAATCTCGTTTTCAACACATGTACTACATGCGGTGCAAATGACAATAAATTCTCTCTGACTCTGACTCTCTGACTCTGACTCTAACAAACCTTAGCCGAGAGGCCGGAGCAAACGCGTTCGCTATCTATGTATTTTTAAATTATGTCTGTGCGATCAGGTAACATCTGTAATTTCTTTTTATTTGTCCCTCCTCTTTTAACAAAACGAGTGGTGTTCCCACATTTTTAATGAACTAAAACAACAAAGTTTGGACTGTCTTCAACTGTATTACTCGCATGTAAACAAACTGTGTTTCCGGTCAACCGGAAGTCGTGTGCACATTTCGCGCAAAGCGTCATGGGGCGTAGGAATAACGTGGATATATATGTTTTTCTATCCAGAGCGGCAGGTTATTTAGGACAATTTCTACCAGCTGTTTTTGTAGTCTGTTCAACATGTTTTGGTATTTGGCAGGTACATTGTTGGAGAAAAATGTTCTTGCATATTTTACTTCTCAAAATGAACCACACTTGATGGCAGGAGAAGATTTTAAACCTACCGTACATGAAGTACCGGTACACACATAGACCAGTCACAAGACTCTGCCCTGAGCAGCCTTCTCTGCTTGCTTTTATACCCTTATAAGTTCGGTCACGTTCAGAGAACTTGGAGTGGTCCTTGGAATCAATTGCATGCTGCAGCCTCACTCAGCTACTCATCCAGCTCTCTCTGCTATCCCAAACAAATGAATCATGAGCAGAGTTAAGATTCTCAGCCATATTAATAAAAACATCCATAAACTTTGACCAAAAATTCCCCACATGTACACACATAAATGACACATTGAAATTACATTTCATATTATCAAAGTGTTTTATTTGTGGATAAAGTTTAACAAAAATATATTTTAAACTTTGGGCAGCTGTGATTTGTTTGGGTTCACCTCCTAGCCATTATGTGTGGCGCTAACATATTCTTCCCATGAAAATATGGTTCCCTTATCAGTCAGTCACTCGGTGCAACACTATTGCTATGGGAAATTGCACCCCCCGCGCAAATACCTGAAGGAATACAATCACGCCTTAACGGCAGGGGGCGTCAGCATCACCCCAGAGACCCTGCCCTCTGGGTACTTAAGATGCGGACGCCCATCCTACTTTCTCTTTTTGCCCTTCCCCTCGCTTAAACCTGAACTTCTCTTCTCTTTGTGGGACTTCTCTGTTGTTCATCGCTAGACCAGAGGTGAGCTCGCTCCCTACACTGAGCGTACAGAGAATTTTTCCAGCATACTGCTGGGCTGGCGAAAGCTAGTCCGGCACATTTTTCCTTAACCCCGAAGTTTTTCTTCTCTTCTCTCCGCAGAATGCTTCGCTCGACGGAGCTAACTGCGTCACATCGCTACCCTGCTAAGTCGTAGCAGGCTAGCCAGCGAAAGTGACGCGACAGAGGAGACGTCTCGAAAAATAATTTTGGAAAGACTTCCTTGTTTTTTCTCGGACATGGCTCCAGAGAAAGGAAAGCAAAAGCCGAGAATTCCGAAAAAGGCTAGCAGGAAGGGGAGCTCAACCTTTCGTGCCTGTCCCAGCAGCTGCAGTTTTTCCCTCTCGCGACAGACACCCACGAGGCCTGTCCTGTCTGCCTAGGGATGTTGCACGTGAAAATGACGCTGGACACGCCCGACACCTGCCCACACTGCAGCCAGATGCTGGAGGAAGTGAGGAGGCACCGGGTGGACTTCGTGGCCAAAGCCATGGGCGCAGCTGTGGCGCCAACAGACCCGGACCTCACTGAGACCCTCACTCCCACGTCGGAGCTCGAGAGCATGGTTTTGAGGACAGTACTCGAGTCGAATGGGGCGACAGCCCAGATTTGGCGGCTCTCATCGGGGACTCGACAGCCGACTTTGACACTCGAGGCATGATGAACGCGGATAAGATCTCGCTAACAGCCTCAGGTGAATTTTCAGGTGACAAGGCTGACAACGAGTACGACGGGGAGGAGGGGGACCTCTCTCACATCCTTGCGCCTGTGCTCCCGGAGACTGACACTTCGATCCTTGCTCTGTTCGACTAGTGCCGCAGAGCGACGGACGCGCTGCAGATCCCGTGGCCCGAACCTCCACCCCGTCAACAAGTCTTGAGGTTGGCAGGAAATTATTTTTACGCAAAGCAGCAATCTACAACGAGGCACAGGATGCCTATCTTCCCGGATTTCCTCACAGAGCTGACTCGCACCTGGCCTGAGCCCAGGGCTCCTATGCTGCTCCCGCTCTCACAGTTCCTCGACGTGGCTGGAATGGAAGCAGCAGGAATAGCCAACGTGCCGCAAATGGAGGACACACTTGCATCTCATTTGGCCCCCAGGTCTTCTGGAACAAATCCGGCTCTGCTCAGTAAGGCCTGTCGAGCCTCAGCTACTCAGCTCGAGAAATGCTACAGGGCTCAGGGCCTCGCGGCGCGCATGATGAATGTGTCCGCAATGATGCAGGCGTACCTGGCTGAAAAACTACAGGAGCTCCAGGTGACGACAGACAAACAGGCTGCCACCGAAGTGCTGGAGGAAGCCCGTAGGGCAAAATACTTTGTGCTCCGCGTGATAGGGACTACAGCCATCGCTCAAGGCAGATGCATGGCTGAGGTGGTCATCGCCCAACGTCATCTGTGGGTGACTCTACCAGACCTCCCGGAGGGACAACAGATTCATTTTCTGCACCACTCGATTGAACCGACGGGACTGTTTGGAAAGGCTCTGGACCGGATTCAGACAAGGCTTGAACAAAGGCGCAAACAGGCTGAGGCCCTCCGGGAAGGCACGCCCAAGAGAGCTCCTCCCTCCCCCAGTGAGACAACTGGGAACGGGCCCGTGCAGCCTCGGCACCGCTCAACCACACGTAATCTGCTGCAAAAGAGACTGGCGTACGAGGGGCAGCACCGGCAAAGACCTCCACCGGGTCCGTCACAAGCCAGTCATTCCTGGAGTAGGAACATGTTCGTTCCCCGCCAGGCGGTCCAACAGAGGAGCTCCTCGGCAAATCGGGACACAAGACAGAAAAGTGCCTGATGAAACGGGCCCTCTGCTTAGCTTTACAGGCTCGCCCGCCCACATGGTACGGGAGCTGAACAGTACATGTCCAGACTTTATATGTAAAAAGGTACAAAAAGCTGGTGACTTTGATGTATGCACCAAACATGGTTGTTCTGCTTTGAGTGACAAAGTCAGAAAAGTTGCACAAAAACATGAATAAAAACTCAAAGAACAGTTTCACCCTGTTTCTTGACAAAAAAAAAAGAAAACAACAACATCAACAACACGGCTCCCCTCTGATACTGATCGCTATAAAGGGTGGGGGGCTGTCCTCCCCTTCCCTCGCGGCTCATGGGGTACTAGCTCAGACAATAAACCCCAGCAGGTGGCCTTAAGGCTGAAATATACCTGAGCGTCCTCCCTTACGCCACTCTACGCGTGCATTTTGTGCGCATGCGTTTCGCTGATATAGCTTCAGAAGCTATCATCTTTCAAATGCTCGCGTTCTCGCTCCAAATCCTTGTTGTAATGTGAGCAGCTGCGTGCGGAGGGGACTCAACTGAGCTCGCTGATTGGTCACTTGCTGACACGCCTACTGAAATGATTGACAGCTTTCAGTCAGCTCAGTGAAACCTCGAGAATGCATCATGAGCAGCTCGCTGAAGACCGCTGCAGTGTTCTGATGCGGTGTTTCTACTATATATGTTATAAAAAGTTATCTCAGAAATAAAAATAATAACAGGGAGCGCTTTTCCTGCAGCACACAGTGCACCAGGGATATTTAAAACATTGCACACCCAGGTAGGACCTGAATTCATTTATTTCAGTCATCGAGTGAACGGAGGAAGAAGCGATTACTTGACTTTAGGCAAAAAAAAAACAAAAAAAAAGGCCCGATCAGCGATAAAGAAGGGGAATTTATTTCATTTGTGTAACATACAAAACAGTCCGGCGCCGGGGAAGTTTTATGGTCAGACACCGCGCAAGCGTGCGCGGTCGTAAAAAAGAGCTTTGCGCGTTCGTGCCCTGAGGGGCTGCGCGGGGCTACGCTTTTGCTTCAGCGTACGTACATCGTACAGAGGCGTATAGGGAGTACGCTCAGGTATATTTCAGCCTTTAGGGCAGTATGCAACAGACAGACCCAGAGGCATCTGCAAACAGGTACACCGGCTCTCACGGGGCCAGGTGAGGGAGGTCACATCTTCCAACCCCCACCCCGTCGGAACCCACAGGGCAGACACTACACAAATTCAACAAGCCTGCAACACGTCCGCACGCCCGGAGGGCGTGCCAACAGAACCTGGTAACCATGGCAACATGCTGTTTTTGCCACCAGGCGCTTTTCAGTGGATTTCAGCAATGAGTGATGGGGGGGCCACAACAGAGGCCAACAGGGCCAGGCCAGACTCACATGCTGACAAAGGAGCCAGTGATGATGCTGCAGGGTTTGTAAACAAATGTCACAAAACAGGAAATGCACGAGGGCTAGATCAGATTCCTCTTCCACATGCTCGGAAAGGTCTGAACATAGTGTCATCAGCCAGGCTTATAGGTGCTCAGCAGAAAAAGGTGTTTAGTGCAGTTTTACATCCTTACGCTGAAACTAACTTTTCATCTTACACGGACAGCAGACCGTGCACAAGCAGTGAACCTGCAACATGTGACAGTGCCTGTTGCACTGAATCAGCTTTGCTTTTAAATAGCATCCCCTCACCAAGAGAGACACAGCTCCCTGGAGTTTTACCAAGCTCCAGAGTAATGGTGGGGCCGGAGGCTTGTGAACCAGACCCGGTCATGGAACGGACTGGAATCAGGAGGTCTGTTCGCATACAAAACCTGCACTCCCTCCGTGCCGTGTCTCTCCCTAAAAGGAGAAAAAGCAAACATTCTGGCCCATGTTTATCCAACAGGGACAGTGTGTTGCTCATGTCCCCTAGCACTCCCGTTCCGGGTGGTGTGGGAACACATTTACAGGAAGGTCCCCTCAATAATATAACTGGCCCTCAAGGGGTCACGGGGCCCAGGGCCCTTGGAGGTGGACTTACTCCAGGAACGTGGGCATCCGCCCCTCTGCAGGGACCTGTTTCATCACCAACAAGAACAGCCTCTCCACTTACGCCCAGGACTGTGGCAACCTAAAGCTTGGCTGCTGAAAGGAACAAACTGATGGCCTCAGGCCTCCCCAACAATGTGGTAAATACCATACAAGGGGCAAGAGCTGTGTCAACACAGACTCTCTATGCTTGTAAATTGTGTGTTTTTGAAGCTTGGTGCATGGAAAGGAATATTGTTTCTTATTCTTGTGACCTGGTACAGCTTCTTACCTTTCTACAGGACTTTCTAGAGAAAGGCTGTTCCTTTTCTACAATTAAGGTGTTTCTGTCAGCCATCTCAGCATGCCATGAGGGCTGGGGTGGCAAGACGCCCGGTGCACACCCTCTCATGATAAGGTTCATGAAGGGCGTACTGAGGAAGAGAACCCCAGCAGGACCTTGACCCCTGAGTGGGATCTCCAATTAGTCCTGAGTGCTCTCGGTGAGCCCCCATTTGAACCAGTAAACAATATTAAGATAGATTTGCTATCTTATAAGACCGCTTTGCTCCTGGCTCTTTGTTCGACGAAACATGTAGGTGACCTCCATGCTTTGTCTGTACAGCCAATGTGTACCAGGTTTGCCCCTGACGGGTCAAAGGTCACCCTAAGGCCTAACCCTGCATATGTCCCAAAGATCCTGACTCTGAATCCCAGAAGTTTGGACTTTGAACTCTCTTCATTTCCTCCTGCTCCTGTCATCACTCAGGAACAGGAAAAACTGAGAGCACTCTGCCCTGTTAGGGCCTTAAGTGCTTACATTGAGAAATCAGCTGATTGGAGGAAAACAAACCAACTGTTTGTGTGTTTTGCAGCCCCAGCTACTGGCAGGGCCCTGTCAAAGCAACGCCTCTCACACTGGGTGACTGAGGCCATTAAGAGGGCGTACAGTAGCAAAGGTCAACAGGTGCCCTCTGGGGTTCGTGTCCATTCTACTCGAAGCTTGGCCACCTCGTGGTCATTGTTCAAGGGTGTGCCAGTTGCAGACATCTGTGCGGCTGCGAACTGGAGCTCAATGAACACGTTTGCAAAACATTACAGTTTGGACGTTACTGCGTGTGACGTCACTCAGGCTGTCCTCTCTAACACACAGTAGAGAGCAGCCAAGTGATGCCTAATGTATAAAGGCAGACGTTCAAACAGGCATGCATTTTACTGAGCATTTCAAGGGCATTAATTAATTACGTTCCCATAGCAATAGTGTTGCACAGAGTGACTGACTGATAAAGGAACTGAAAGTTATGCACCATAACTCATGTTCTCTGAAAGAAGGGAACGAGGTGCAACACAGTTGGCCCTTTCAATGCTGAAGCTTGGTGAAGTGCATTTTGGAGAAAGTAGGATGGGCATCCGTATCTTAAGTACCCAGAAGGCGGGGTCTCTGGGGTGATGCTGACGCCCCCTACTGTTAAGGCGTGATTGTATTCCTTCAGGTAATCGCGCAGGGGTGCAATTTCCCATAGCAATAGTGTTGCTTGTTTACAGAGAAGACAACATCTGCAGGGCAGGTGTTGGGGGGGTCCTCCTCCAAGACCAAGAACAGAACACTTTCAGCTACAATCTAGGCTCCCAGACTTCTTAGTACCAGAACAAGAAACAACAGGATCTAATTTAGGTCTGATGCTGTATCAGACTGACCTTCATGTGGAGCTACCCATACCCGCGCACTGTGACAAGCCCAGAGCTCTGTGTTACGTCACAGATGGTGCGTTTGTGTTACAAACGCACCACAGTTTGTGGTTAGGGTTCACACCTGAACTTCGCAAGACTCTGTGTGACTGGATCACTCGACTGGAGGTGAGCTCGCTCCTTGCCCAGAGCGTCACGGTCTTCCCTGCGAACACTTTGTTTAGCGGGATGCTATCCTAGTGCTGTCGACTTCGACTTTGACATTTTCTGATTGAACGTTTTCCTGCTGTTTCGTCGCCCAGTTTAACGGGATGCTAACTGCACCACATGCTACCTGCTAAGCTAACGGAGCTAATGGGTTAGCCACCACGAACAACGCAACAAGAGTATTCAACGTTTTCCTGCTGTTTCATTGCCCAGTTTAGCGGGACGCTATCTGCGTAACACACTACCTGCTAAGCTAACGGAGATAACAGGTTAGCCACCACGAACAGTTAAGTGAGATGATTCAACATTTTTCAGCTGTTTCATCGCCCAGTTTAGCGAGACGCTAACTGCGTCACACGCTACCTGATAAGCTAACGGAGCTAATAGGTTAGCCACCACGAACAACGCAACGAAAGGATTTCTTCAAACCACGTTTAGCGGCGACTAACTGGTTTCAACTCGACGTCTCTTCTCGACCATGGCTCCGGAGAAGAGCAAGAGGAAATCAAAGAACTCCAATAAGGCGAGCAGGCCAGCGAACCCAGGTACCCAACCCGGTCCCAACGAATGTGGCTATTTCATCTCAGTAACGGACACGCACAAGGCCTTTCCGTTCTGCCTAGGAATCGTCCACGCAAAGACAGCTTTGGTCTCCCCTGAATCTTGCCCTCACTGCAACCAGGTGCATGAGGCGGCGAGACGAAGACGCGTGGACTTCGTGGCCAAGGCCATGGGTAGTTCCACCTCGGTGCGAGAACCGCTCTTCACAGAGGCCCTCACTCCCACACCGGAGTTGGAAGCAGATGAGATGGAGGACAGCGGCGCTAGGACCTGGGGTGAGACAATGGACATTGTTGCCCCCGTGTGGGACTCCACAGTAGAGTTCGGCACAAGGGACTTGTTGCGAGCCGATGAGCTCTCACTAACAGCCTCGGGCGAGATATCGAACAACGAGGCAGACAATGAGGACGACGGAGAGAACGAGGAATTCTCCCAGAGCCCAGTGGTAGGTCAACCAGAGACAGACGTGTCCAACCCCGCTCTGTTGGAGCTGTGCCGCAGAGCCGCGGACACTTTGAAGGTAACTTGACCATAACCCCCCTCAACAACAAGTAACAAGGTTGGCGTGGAACTTCTTCTACGCCAAGCGGCAGTCGCTCACGAGGCATGGGATGCCCATCTTCCCCAACTTCCAGACAGAGCTGATGTGTACCTGGGCTCAACCCAAGGCCCCTTGACACTGCCTCTCTCCCATTTTCTGGACGTGGACTGAATGGAGGTGGTGGGCATGGCCCACATTCCTCAGATGGAGGAGACTTTGACGGCTCATTTGCCCCCCAGGACGTCGAGTTCCAAACCCACTCTGCCTAGCAAGGCCTGCCGTGTGTCAGCCTTGCACCTCGACAAGAGCTACCGAGCACAGGGCCTCGCTGTGTGCCCCATGAACGCCTCTGCAATGATGTAGGCCTACCTGACTGAAAAACTGCTAGAGCTCCAGCAGACCTCCAACAAGAGAAAAGCGGCCAAGGTTCTGGACGAGGCCCGTAAGGCGACAGACTTTGTCCTCCACCTCATGGGAACTACAGCCATCGCTCAGGGAAAATGCTATGGCCGAGACGGTGATTGCTCAGCGTCATTTGTGGTTTACCCTGACAGACCTTCCAGAGGGCCAGCGCGCCCCGTTGCTCCACCATCCCATCCAGCCCACAGGCCTGTTTGGCGGGGCATTGGAGCGGATCCAAAGCAGACTGGATCAGCGGAGTAAACAAGAAGAAGCCTTGCGTGAGGGGATGCCCAGAAAACATTTTGTGCAACCCAGAGAATCGAGCAGGCACAGGTGCCAACAGCAACGACACCACTCTGTCACGCGTCAACTAACTCAGAAAAGGCCAATCCTTGAGAGGGAGCAACGGCCAAAACCCGTCTCAGAGCTTCCTCAAGTGGGCCAGGCCTTTTCAAAGAAGAGCCTGGTCAACGAACCGTGACAGGAAGCAGAAGTCAACCTGAGCCAGGACTGCTTCACCACCATTCAGGCGTTTCCACCCAAAGGGAAAAGAGGAAAGCCAAACTTTTAATACCAGCTGTTGTGCTAAAGAAGCCATAATTAACTGGTCCAGAACATGTAAACACACAAAATCACTCAAATGTTTGTGTAACAAAGAAAAATTGTTGTTTGAGCATGAAAATAAATTATCAGAAAACACAAAATGTTCTATGTCCCGTCTTAGTTTTAGAGGGGAAAACACAACACATTTTTATGGAAAATGTGTCAATAAAGAGACAAAGGGACCGGTTCACACACCCGGCTTCCCAGCTCTGATAAGACACAGTCTCTCAAGAGACACAATGAGCCCTTGGAGAAGTTAGTTACTGCACAGTTGAATACTTTCTTGCAAAGTAATACTATTCTGGACAAATTTCAATCTGGTTTTCGCAAAATGCACTCCACTGAAACTGCCTTATTAAAAGTATCCAATGACCTTTTGATGGCTGCAGACTCTGGTCAGAGCATTGTTTTGATTTTATTAGATCTATCTTCAGTTGTTGACACAGTCGACCACACAATTCTAATACATCGACTGCAACATGAATTAGGATTTTCTGGAACTGTTTTGCAGTGGTTTTCCTCTTATTTGAACAACAGAAATTGTTCAATGTTTCTGAATAACATACAGTCTAAGACCTCTCCGTTAATGCATGGTGTTCCTCAGGGTTCAGTCTTGGGTCCTATTTTGTTCATTTTATACATCACCCCCCTTGCAAAGATTATAAATAGCTTCAGAAATGTCTCTTACCATTTCTATGCTGATGACATTCAACTCTATTGCTCCTTCAATGACTCAGAATTACACAAGTTATCTGAATTAGTAAACTGCGTGTCCCATATTAAGGTGTGGTTAGCCAACAACTGCCTTCAGTTAAATTCTGCCAAGACTGAAACCCTGGTCATTGCCCCTGAACAGAAAGTTCCTCTAATCAAGCAACATCTCGGTTCTCTGGGCTCCTCTTCTCAGCCGAGCCTCAGAAACCTTGGTGTCCGGTTTGACCAGTCAATGTCTTTGGACAAAAATTCAAAGCTCCTGGTCAGAAACGGCTTTTATCATCTTAGGAACATTTCTAAACTGAGGGCATTATTATCCAAATCTGACCTGGAGATGATTATTCATGTTTTTATCTCTTCTCGTTTAGATTACTGTAATTCCCTTTTTACTTGTTTTAATAAGTCTGCTGTCGCTCGTGTCCAGTTGGTACAGAACGCTGCTGCGAGGCTTTTAACAGGAACAAATAGAAGGTCTCACATCACACCAGTTTTATATGATCTACATTGGCTCCCTGTTGAATTTAGAATTCATTTTAAAATCTTGGTATTAACTTTTAGAGCGTTAAATGGACAGGCCCCCCAGTACATCACAGAAATGCTGATCCCTTATTCTCCAGCCCGCACCCTTCGTTCTTCAGCATTGAACCTTCTAAAGGTCCCTAAGACCCGGTTTAAAACTCGGGGTGACCTTTCCTTTCAGGCCGTAGCCCCCCGGCTGTGGAATGCCCTGCCCCTGTCTCTTCGTGTGACCGCCTCTATTGATTCCTTTAAAACGCAGCTCAAGACACTTTTATTCAGACAAGCTTTTAGATAAATGTTTTTATTTAGTGTTTTTATCAATTGTTCTTGTTTTTATTAGCTGTTCTTATTGTTTTGATTAATCAGCTTTTACTACAGTAATTCTTTTGTCTATTTTAATCTTTTATTTATATGTTGTACAGCACTTTGTGATTTTATCTATGAAAAGTGCTATATAAATAAACTTTACTTGCTTTACTTACTTATTTGCAGGAGGTCAGAGACCTGTCTGCCCCAGACAGACTCTCTGACCCCGACAGTGGGACAGACAGGCCCGTTGAAGAGCGGGTGGGGGGGGGCTCTCTCCTGTCACCCTCCCCCCTCAAACACAAGGTAAACATGCCCTCCAGGCTGACAGCACGTGCTACAGCATGGGAGGCATGCAGCCCAGGTCCCTGGGTTGTGTCAACCATAACTCACGGGTACAAGTTGCAATTTTTCAAACAACCACCACCTTTCCTAGGAGTGGTGAATTCAGCCATAACCCCATCTCGCGCTCATGTTCTGACGGAGGAAATTTGCTCCATGATGCAGAAAGATGCAATCAGGATGGTTCCTGCTCAAGATGTAAACAGAGATTACTTCAGCAAGTACTTCGTCATTCCAAAGAGAAGGGGCGGTCTCAGGCCGATTTTGGATCTGAGAGGTTTAAACAAAAGGATGCGCACGTTCAAGTTCACCATGTTGACCTTAAAACAAGTAATCTACTCAGTATGCCCGAGAGATTAATTTTGCAGCGTGGACTTAAAGGATGCTTTTTTCCACATCAGCATCTGGCGCACACATAGGAAATTCCTACGTTTTGCCTTCGAGAACACCACATACGAGTTCCAGGCCATGCCTTTTGGCCTAAAAACCGTGCTCAGGATGTTCACGAAATGCCTGGAGGGAGCCCTGGCACCCATGAGGAGCCAAGGCGTCAGAGTGTTGAATTATCTCGACGACTTGTTGGTCCTGGGGGACAGCAAAGTCCAGGCAAAAGCATACACAGACATGGTAATGTCTTAAATGAAATCACTAGGTTTTGTCATAAACCTGGAGAAGAACAGTTTGTCTCCATCTCAGATTTCTGTTTTTCTAGGAGTAGAATTGAACTCAATTCTGTACAGGGCAAGGCTCTCAGAGGCACGGGTGGCAACCCTTCAACTCTGCTTAGCACGTTTTCAACTGGGCAAGATGGTGTCTCTCAAACTGTGCCAACGTTTGTTGGGCCTACTGACAGCAGGACTTGTTTGCGTTCCTCTGGCCCTATTACATATGTGGCCTCTGCAGATTTGGGTCAACAAGCAACTGGAGCTCGTCCCCCTCATCAAACGAGGGATATGAAAGTCAGCTCAGAATGTGTAAAGGCCCTGCAGCCATGGAAGAACCCCACAGTGTTCAGCAAAGGAGTCACACTGGGAAGGCTATTGTCCCGAGTCCTGGTGACGACAGATGCGTCAAAAACAGGGTGGGGGGGCTCTGTAGGGACCAGTACGCCCGTAGGGTCTGGACCCAGCAGGAGGCCCTGTTACACATAAATTTCCTGGAGCTCTCAGCAGTGTTTCTGTCACTGAAACATTTTTACAGGAAAGCCCAGGTCAAACACCAGCACATCCTGATAAAATCAGACAACAGGTGCACTGTGGTCTACATCAACAGGGAGGGAGAGACATGGTCCCAACCCCTCCTGAAACTGATGCAGAAGTTGCTCACATGGTGCAACTCCCGGATCTTGTCACTGAGGGCAACTCATATGCCAGGGGAGCTAAACCACGGGGCAGATGCCCTGTCAAGGGAGGCTCCCCTCAGAATTCATTCATTCATTCATTCAACCTTTATTTAGTCAGGTAAATCTTTTGAACCTCATGGGCTCATTTACGAAAGCGACCTGCTAAAACTAAAGAACAATGAACAGCAGTGGTAGAATTTCCTTAAACAATAAACAATAAACAAACAAACAATAAACAATAGAAAACAAAAGAGAGAAAAAAACAAAAGAAAGTTTTTTTTTTTTTTTAACAAAGTATCAAAAAACTAGAAAAACATTATAAGGTAGACGTATAAAATCAAAGACAGGAACAAATCTGCATTGGTAGTTGCCAGGATTCCAACAATGGCGCCTGAACCCACGTATCGTGGACCAGATCTGAGCACGACACGGGAGGACAGACTCAGATCTTTTTGCCTGTAGCGACAACACTCACTGTGCTCTGTACAACTCGATACGGGACGTGAACCCATTAGGGATGGACGCCCTGACATACAGCTGGCCAGTAGGGAGACGGTATTACGCGTTCCCCCCCGTCCCTTTGATTCAAGCGATGCTGGAACGTGTATGCAGGGGAGCTCTCTCTCTAATAATGATAGCCCCCAGGTAGTCAAAGAAAGCATGGTTTGCAGAAGTGATCTCACTCCTGGCAGGAACACCTTGGCAGTTGCCCCCCCACAGGGACCTGCTGACCCAGGCCCATGGGCAGATCCTGCATCCACGCCCAGAGCTATGGCAGCTCTGGGTCTGGCCGTTGGGTCTGGCCGCTGAGAGGGACCGGTTAATGGCTTCTGGCCTACCCAGTAATGTAGTACACATAATACAGGGAGCTAGAGCTCAGTCAATGCAGACACTCTACGCACTTAAGTGGCATGTTTTTGAGAGCTGGTGTCTAAAGATGAATATTGCTCCATATTCCTGTGACTTGGCCCAGCTCCTCTACAGGACCTACTGGAGAAGGGACACACTTTTTCAACCATAAAGGCCTTCTTATCAGCCATCTTGGCGTGCCACAAAGGCTGGGGAGGTAGATCACCTGGTGCCCACCCTCTCATGGTATGGTTCATGAGGGGTGTGCTAAGGAAAAGGCCTCTAAGCAAGACTTTGGCCCCTCAATGGGACCTGCATTTAGTCTAGATACCTTGTGTGAGCCTCCATTTGAGCCTCTTAACAGCATTGAGATAGGCTTATTATCTTATAAGACCTCATTGCTCTTAGCTCTGTGCTCAGCAAAACGCGTGGGGGACCTTCACGCTTTATCGGTACACCCAATATGTACCAGATTTGCCCCAGATGGGTCAAAGGTCACCCTGCGTCCAAACCCTGCGTATGTGCCAAAAGTCCTGACTCTAAATCCCAGAAGTCTGGACTTCGAACTGTCAACTTTCCTTCTCCCCCAGTTCTGACTTCAGAACAGAGGCGTTTAAACGTGCTCCATCCATTTAGGGCCCTGAGCATCTACATGGAGAGGACTGACAGTTGGTGAAAAACAAACTAGCTGTTCATATGATTTGCTAATCCTGCCGTAGGTAGGGCCCTGCCAAAACAGCGCCTCTCACATTGGGTGACTGAGGCCATAAAAAGGGCATACAGATCCCAGCATTAATCAGTTTGTTCATCTGGTCGAGAATGAGTGTAGCCTCATGTCTCTTTCCAACAGAGACCCCTGTGGTCATGGAGAGTTCTGTCCGCTCCTCAGTAAAGCGAGAGTTCACATACCGTAAATTTCGGATTATACTGTACGTCGCACCTTTTTATGGTTTTTTCAAGGCCTGCGACCTATAATCCGATGCAACCTATTTATTTTTTTCCATATTTTTAGACCAATTTTTGACTCCGTTATGAACCTTTTCAGTTTGGTAGCAAATGGTGCAGTACCACTTTCGGTCGCTAGGGACGTAATGCAATACCACTTCCAGAGGAGTACACTGACCCAAGAAGAAGAAAAAGCTCCTCTGGTCTTGATGTACTGGTAGCTTTGTTAGATAGATAGATAGATAGATAGATATATACTTTATTGTCCCCAAGGGGAAATTTGTCTTGGACATCGTACGCCAAACAACACTTCTACCAACAATACAGTCACATGAACACAAAACAATTTAAAAGCATATAAAATAAAAACCTATTGCTCAGTTAAAAACACATTGCTTTTAAAAACACACATTGCTCAATAAGACCATTCAATGCTCAATAAAAACACATTTTGCACATTCCCACATACATCCAGCAGTAAATGAAACAACAATCAGACCAGAGCATCAGCAGCATCATGGAAAACTTACTATATACCTACTTTATTTAACAATCTGATCGATGTGGGGATAAAAGAATTTTTAAATCGGTTAAGTCTAAAAGCAGGGACTCTAAACCGTTTGCCAGATGGTAACAGTTCGTATTGTGAGTTCAGGATGTGAGCGGGGTCAGACAGTACCCTCCGTGCAAGTCTGAGGACAGACTCATCATAGATAGACTGCAGGGAGAAGTTATCAGTTCTTCCTATCACCTTCATTGCAGTTTGTACCATACGATGAAGTTTAGATTTAAGTTGCACAGAAAGATTGCCATACCACGCTGACATCCCAAACCTGATGATGCTTTCCAGTACGGCCTGATAGAATAAAAACATGAGCTTCTTGTTAACCCCAAAGACTCTGAGTCTGCGTAAAAAGTACAGTCTCTGCTGTAGACGGGAGCACAACATGTTAACATGAATTTCCCACTTGAACAGATTATCTAGGTGGACACCCAGATATCTGTAAGAACAGACCTGGTTTATTTTCTGGTTGTGAATAAAAAGTGGGAGATTGTCACCCAAAGACTTGGGGTCAATCAGCATCTCTTCTGTTTTCTTGGCATTAATAATAAGGTGGTGGTCATCACACCATTGAACAAATGATTGAACCTCATTAAAATAAGATGAGGAGTCCATATCCTCATGCAGCAAGCTGAGAATAGCAGTGTCATCAGAGAATTTAAAAACATAATTCCCGGGGCAGCTGCTGATGCAATCATTTGTGTAAATGGTGAAGAGGACAGGAGAGGTAACGCAGCCCTGGGGAACCCCAGTGCTGATGGACCTTGGCTCTGATGTTAGCTCTGTATGTTTGCTGTTTGTTAGCAAGATAAGTCAAGAACCACTCAGCGGATTTTTCTGAAACTTAAAGAATGGAATGGAATCACAGTGTGGACAACAAGTGAGTAGCTTTATTAGATGTTTGGGATAAA
>JBBPBX010073645.1:4183-17771 GCA_038048925.1 Garcialebias charrua
TATATATATATATATATATATATATATATATATATATATATATATATATATATATATATATATATATATATATACTGTATATATAATTACAGTATCTAATATGTATACATAATGTGTGTGTGAATAAATTGCATCTTTGGTTGCATCTTGCTAAACATGTCATATAATTAAGTATGGTATTCCACCAAAATTATTTAAATATGCTAAACTATATGTTCCTATACATGCAGTTTTAATAGCTGTATGCCTAACATTTAAATATGTGGCAATGGGATTACTATTCAGCGTGTTATGATTGATTAAATGCGCTGATACTTTATTGTGCCTGCCAAATATATAAGGCTGAGTGGAGCGGACGACAGCTCCAAGATGGCCGCCTGAAATCTCGTCAGCTCCAATTAGGGGTGGGCGATATGCCTCAAAAATTATATCGTGATATTTCAGAGTATTATCACGATAACGATAAATTTCGTGATATAACCTAAAAAAAAAATCAAATGTATTTATTTGACAAAATTAACTTAACATGTTGCTTTGCAGTATTATATAAAATTTTTAAAAACAACAAGGGGTAATTTTACTGAAATTACTTTATTTAGTAAAGTATTTAGTCTCCAAGTAAAACTACACCTGCACTTTAGTTTTTGTGGTGGTTTTTTTTATCTATATTTTGTGCAGACTTTTTCCAATCTAAATAACAAACATTTTTAAAGTGCAGGTGTAGTTTCCTAAAACAACTAGCCTAAATAAAATGAAGTTTGTGTCATTCCTCTGATTCATTTTTTTAACGGATCTGTCTCTGATGGAGTTGTAATGTATACAGCAGTGCTGTGCATGTAAATTACAGAGTGCCAGTGAACGCACCGCCACCAGTGAGAGCGTGACGTAGGCGCGCAGGTTCGGGTGTGAAAGAAAGTCAGAGAACGGAGCGGTGGAGGATCATGCAGTCTGTATTTGTGCAGCTTAAACAATAAAGCAACGTCTGCTATAAACCAGCAAGGTTATTGAGCGTGCAGAGAAACATCACAGGAGTGACTGTGGAGCCGCGCGTGTTTGTAACACAGTTTCCAGCGAGGACACGGCTGCTCAGAGCGGAGCGGGGCGGGGGGGACAGCTGTCTGCCTGCAGAGCAGGGGGGGAGAGAAGCTGAGACGCGCGCGCGTTGTTTTTAACATTTTAGCAGTAACTAATTAGCGTTTTACACCAGTACAGACTGGAGGGGATGTGCGCAGTTGTTTAAAGCGCTCGGGTGTTAAGGGGCGGTGCGCCCTGACGTATTACGTCATGAAATTAGCATATCATGATATAAGATTTTTGCCCGGGCAAGCTTTTTATACCGGTATTACCGGTAACGATATGATATGGCCCAGCCCTAGCTCCAATAGGCGAGAGCGGGCCATGCGGTATCTAGTGTTCTATATATGATATCTATGGTTCTCGCGAGGCTAGTGACATAATTCAGAGGCGCTGGAATGTTGTTTTTTTTTAAACAATATTATAATACGGGAAATTTCTGGGAAAATAATAATTCGGGATGACGACGGGAAAGAGGGGTAAAATACGGTAGTTTCCCGGCCAAAACGGGAGACTTGACAGGTATGACCGAGTGGTTTCTGAGCTATTTATCTATAGCCTGGACCTCGCCAGGCTAAACTAACAAAACTCCGCCTTCTGTTCTCTGATTGGTCCGGTCAAAAATCTACCGGAGAAATCGTTGTCTATGGGAGAAATCCCAGACCCTAGTACAAAGCGAAGTGAAGGACAAGGGTCTGGTTTTAACTAGGCTAATGTTGGAGGGACACAACTTTGGTACCCCTCATAGCTTAAATCTGCATAAAACCACATGGAAGCTTGGGTTTGTGACTGACCAACATAAGGCTAGCTGTAAACATGTAGTGTTAAGTTGTGTAGGGGAACACCTCACCTCAGAAAGAGAACACCTCAGAAAACAGAGACACATCACCTCAGCTCAAACAAACAAAAAGAGTTCACCTCACTTAAAACAAATATTATTCATGTGTTTTGCGTTTGAAACTGTTAAAAACAAGATTAATCTATTCCCTTTGGAATGAACAGACATATTTTATTCAGTCTCAGCTCACAAGCTCCTCAATTTGACACTAAAAAAATAAGAAACTGTCACTGTGTAAACTTCATTGTGACATGAACTCATTTTCCCATGAAACGGACAGACCGTGAGCCTGTGTTCAACTGACCTCGGAGTTTCTAAAACATCTGAACGGGCTACGTTGATAACTTGCCTTATCAAAAAGGAGTATTACTCCAAGAGACTTGTTCTCATGAAGATAAAACTACAAGAAGCCTTTGTTCAAACTGACATTCCTTTTTACAGGAGATGGACAGATGGACAGCGACACCTTTGGTTAAAATATTGCATGTTATTAATTCAAATATGTCATTTTTGTTTTATTCCATGCTTAATGTTTATTCATGAAAATGTGTGTTTTAAGTCATCTTTCTTTAAGGTAATATATTTGTCTTATTTTCTCTTTAAAAGGAAAACTTTAAGGCAGAAAACAGGATGTTAGATTTATAAACACAAGCCACTTAAAACCACACCTCTTGAGGTGAATCCATCTTATCTGTTTTACACACAGTTAAGTTTCACTACTTCTTCAACTTCTACTTCCATCACTTCTAAGAAAGCACTTCTGAGAGAAACCTTGTGAGAGAGAAGAAGCAGCTTCTGAACTTCTTCAGGGAGACAACTTCATCCTTTGAGCAGAGACGAGAGGAGAACCCTGTTTCTGCACTGAAACTCAGAGAATACGTCCTAATGAGACATCCTAGGAAGAAAGAAATGAGACGGGACAAAAGATACAGAGCCAGCATCTTCCCAGAGTGAACTGTGAGTAATCCATCCAGAACAGTTATCCATCGAACCAGGTCCAGAGGAGGACTAGTCAAGGTAACTCGGGGAGATTTCGCAACTTACGAGCTACCTAATCTGCAACCACCTGCCTGGTATCTGTGGAAATTGTTCACAGGACAACTCATGAGTTCATCTATTTGCTGGTGACCCTACATCACAACTTATCAGACCTACTTGGCTCACCTTACACCAATAGACCTTACATCACAATAACCACACATTAAACTTAAATATAGTTCAGCTTAGAAAGAAACCAGTCCTAAGTCTGCCTTTAAGTTTAATCTATTTTACTCATCAAAGCCATTTGATGGTCAGTCAATTTTTGTCATGCCAGACAGTCGGTGTCTCCTGTGGTGTCCCTCAGGGGTCAGTTCTGGGGCCCCTGCTGTTTTCCCTCTACATGCTGCCTTTAGGTCAAATTATTAATCAGTTCAACATTTCTTTTCACTGCTATGCCGACGACACACAGCTTTACATCAGGACTGGAACATCATCATCATCCCTATCTCCGTCTTCACTCACTGTTCTCTCTGCCTGCCTGGAGGAAATAAAGGCATGGATGAATCAGAACTTTCTTCAATTAAACTGCTCGAAGACTGAGGCCATATTGATTGGCACCCCTCACCAGATACAAACATCAACTTTAACAACAATCTCCTTCTCTGGTCAAGACATCCCCCTCTCCACCTCTGTTACAAATCTTGGAATAAAAATGGACTCTCATCTTACATTTGAAAATCACATTAAGCATCTGTTTAAAACCTGCTTCTTCCATCTTCGAAACATCTCCAGACTTCGCCCATCTCTGACTTTTCCTGATGCTGAGAAACTCGTCCATGCCTTTGTCTCCTCCAGGCTCGACTACTGCAACTCCCTGTTTATTGGTATCCCTGGCAAAAACCTTCAGAAACTTCAATACATTCAAAACAGTGCAGCAAGGATTCTGTTGAGAGTTCGTAAATTTGAACATATTACACCCATTCTCCATAACCTCCATTGGCTTCCTGTCACCTACAGAATTCAGTACAAAACTGCTCTCATTACCCATCAATGCTTGCACGGCACTTCACCTGACTATCTAAAGGACATTCTTGCACCATATTCATCCACCCGGTCTCTACGATCACAGAACAGTAATTTCCTTCATATTCCTCGGACCAAATTGAGGACCATGGGAGACCGAGCATTCTGTGTGGCTGCCCCCCGCCTGTGGAACTCCCTCCCTGACGACCTGAGAGCTCCACAGTCACTGGTTGACTTTAAAAGCAGCATAAAGACCTTTCTTTTTAAGCAAGCCTATTCTGCCTCCACATGATTTTATCTTTGATCTTAGCTGATATCATTATTGATTTTACTTGATTTTATCACTTGTTTTATTTTATTTATTTTTTAAGCAAGCCTAATCTGCATCCACATGATTTTATCTTTGATCTTAGTCGATATTATTATTGATTTTATCACTTGTTTTATTTTGATCTTTGCTTTGTTACACTTTGTAGCACTTTGAGATTTTTATTAATGAAAAGTGCATTATAAATGGAATTCATTATTATTATTATTATTATTATTATTATTATTATTATTATTATTATTATTATTATTATTATTATTATGCATATATAATCACAGATTCTTATTTTTATAATAAAATACATGAAATCAACTGAATTTGAGATTATTTTGGCATATCTGTGTGCGTTAATTGATTAGATGTCTTTAAACACGAGAAAATAACTTGTGTACAGTATTTTCTGGACTATAGGTCGCACCTTTATATAAGTCGCTTTGTCCAATTATTGTCAATAAATTGGAAAAATCCATAAACAGGTTGCACCTTTATATAAGTCGCATCTATTATGCGTCACCGCGACGCGTCAGCGCGTCATTTGCCCTGCTGAAAATGACGACCACAGAAGCATGCACGGAAGGACTTTTCACAAGATTAACACGGTAAAAACAATTATTTGTCTGCTGAAAATTATAGCAAACATGTGTCTTAGCTTAACCGTTCCTTAATAAATTCACGTAATGGTCAAATCTGCTGGATTTAAATTTTTTCGCTTTGAAAAAGTACAAGGAAAAACAACGAAGCTAACCGCGACACATTTAAGTCTATAAAACATCAAATTTTATCTCAAATAACTCCAACAGCTAACAGTTTGTAAATGTACATCTAGTGATTACTTTCTGTAAGTTTGAAAAAAATATCTGCTGTGTGGTTTATGAGCTATTTGCTCAAATGTACAAGGAAAAATCAACTAAGCTAACCGCGACACATTTACGTCTATAAAACATTGAATTTTATCTCAAACATCTCATAAAGCTAATCAGTTGTAAATATCCATCTAGTGATTACGTTCTGTAAGTTTGATCAAAATCTGTCCTGTGGTTCTTGACCTATTTTGCTAACAAACACTGAGCTAACAGCGAAGTAGCTAGTTCATACCTCCAGAGCAGGAGGCCGGGCTGCGACAGAGTGAATCCGACCAGAGGAGGCTCTCGTTAGACACATGAGGAGGGAACGGTTGGTGTACCCTAGCGGACAAAGGTGGTACTGCACCCCTAGCGGCCGAAAGTGGTACTGCACCATTTTTGCCAAAATGGAAAAACGGTCATATCTGAACCAAAAATTGGTCTAAAAATATGGGAAAAAATCCATAAACAAGTCTCACCGCTCTATAAGTCGCAGGGCATGCAAATTAGGCAAAAAGGTGCAACTTATAGTCTGGAAAATACGGTACATTATTTTGGGTTAAATAAGAGACTGAATTTTCCTCTCTTAGGAGAGGTGGTGCCCACACATGAGGTTATTTGTATATTACATGCATACAACTGATAATTAACAATATATTTACAACCCCATATCCTCTACAGTTGATCAACTCAGATCTGAAGAACCTCTGCTTTAGAATGCAACAAGTCAAATCTGTAAAAACGTGGGAAAATTTTGGGGTTGGTTTGGTAACAACTTTAATTTTCACTAGGCAGTCAGTTTGGCTTTAGAAAGCATTAGTGGAACGCTATGGTAGTTAAGCTGCTTTGCCATTGATAAATGCGACTGCACTCGGTTCTTGTCTTAACGGTTCTTCTCAGGTGTAGGTGATTTGCCGCTGTGACTTGTTTCCCACTCTGTGGGTGGGATCGGCAATGCAAAATGGGCAGTATCGTAACAGGTCATTGTGTTCAAGACACTCAAACACAATGTTGTGGTCCTTAATTGCCTTATAATCGGACTTCAGTTTCTTGGGTCGAGTCACAAGTCGAGACACGTAAGTCCAAGGTCGAGTCACGAGTCGAGACACTTAAGTCCAGAGTTGAGTCATGAGTCGCGACATGAAGGTCCAGAGTCAAGTCATGAGTCAAGACATGGAAGTCCAGGGTTGAGGCACGTGTCGAGACACGCAAATCCAGAGTCAAGTCATGAGTTGAGACATGAAGGTCCAGAGTCAAGACATGGAAGTCCAGGGTTGAGTCACAAGTTGAGACACGCAAATCCAGAGTCAAGTCATGAGTCGAGACACTGAAGTCCAGAGTCGATTCATGAGTCGAGACATGAAGGTCCAGAGTCAAGTCATGAGTCAAGACATGGAAGTCCAGGGTTGAGTCACAAGTTGAGACACGCAAATCCAGAGGCAAGTCATGAGTCGAGACACGAAGGTCCAGAGTCAAGTCATGAGTCAAGACATGGAAATCCAGGGTCGAAACACAAGTTGAAACATGGAAGTCCAGGGTTGAATCACGAGTCGAGACATGCAAGTCCAGAGTCAAGTCATGAGTCAAGACACGAAGGTCCAGAGTCGAGTCACGGAAGTCCATGGTTGAGTCACGAGTCAAGACATGGAAGTCCAGAGTTGAGTCACACGAGTTGAGACACGAAGGTCCAGAGTCAAGTCACGAGTCAAGACACGGAAGTCCAGGGTTAGAAGAATAGAATATATCTTTATTGGCATATTTGCACCAAGGTACAAAGTTTTGCAATTGGTGCACGCACCATCCGAAGAGAGACGTACGCACGGAAGCCGCAGCAGTATAAAACCGCGCCGCCAACAATCAGATATGGAAAAAGGAACATACAGTCGGATAATCATTGGTATTCAAAAAAGAATCTATCACATTTTGTCTTAGGACACTCTATGATAAAGTCGAAAAAACTCTACCAGCTTCAGCACGGATAAAGACAAAGACATGTTGCATTTGATGGCAAGCAGGGAGATAGTCCGTGAGTAATCATTTCAGATAAGCACAGTCTGCAGATGGCCTCAGCTCGGCTCCATCTGAATGCACACAGAGACCTCTGGGGGGAGGGGGGGCAGCGACAGTTTTCAACAGCTTTCGACTCCAGGAGAAGTTTCCAGTCAGCCTCTTTTCAAGGTTGCTCTGAGTCCCGATTAGATTAGTTGCTTTATTTATTTTCAGGCCAGGCTACAGTGTACTTTGACTGCAGCCTTGAAGTCCAGGTGCTGTCTAGGTCCAAATCGCCGAATCATGTGAGGTTCCGAGCTACAAATCCCCATCTGTGCCCTGATGAAGCCCGGTCGGCTGTAAACGAGTCCCAAAACGCACTGCAGGTCCGCGGCTGTCCACCACTGCTCCCATCGTGCGATTCAGCTCGTACAACAGCTGGGTCGTTGAGGTCATAGCCCGGATCAAAGAATCTTGTTGAGCAGGAAGTTTCGCCAGCGCGTTGATCGCCGCGGCAGTCTCCCTCAGCTTCCAGTAGCAGAAACCTCCGCCAACGCCAAAAAGCAGAGCAGCTGCCACCAATATTCCAATAATCCACAAATCTTCCACATCTTCGACAGAAAGAACGGTCAGACACATTAACTTCCACTCGCCCCACGAGTCCATAATGTAACCCACCGCATGTGTGTCGAGAGGGCAAGCCGGTTCTCCTGGTCCGGAACGCTTCGTGGAAAAAAATGTATCAATAGAGGAAACAGCCCACGCAATTAAATCCATTTCAAATTGGTTCGAGTGAGCGCTGAAGAGTTACAGACGAGACAAAAATGCAGAAGCAGGGGGAGGAAAACTTTAGGGAGGAGAGGAGCAGAAAGAGAAGCGACCTGCTTTGCCAAGTGCCGGAAGTAGAAGGGCTGAGCTTATCACTACACTGCTATGAGTCCAGGCGTAGCCTCCTGCACCATCATGTCTGATATCTCTCTGTAAACGCACTCATTTCTTTTTGCACCGTCCGTCAACACGATCAGAGAGGAAGTGGATGTTCAGATAGTTTACAGTTTTGTTGGGCGGGTCGTATCATATCTCCGCTGGCCAAACTACGGCTGCTGTCTGCTCACATCAAAATCAGCACCTCAGAGCAGTCTGCTTGGAACCACAAACAAAGTGATCCCATAAACTGGGCTGAATGGGGGTGGGTACTGGCAGTGGGCAGGTCCCTAACTGGTGTGGTGCAGAATTGAGGAGAGTACAGTGGCAAAGCACCATTAGCTCCAGGTAAGAAAGATGTTTTTTTTTTTACAATTTAGTAACTCTAATTGTCATAGCTCTAAATATTAATTTTAACATTTTTTTTTTATTATTTTATATATAACACTGAATCAAACCCAACCCTGCTAAATATGGAAGCGGTTATGTGACATATTTAAAACTAAAATGGATTAGCAGAAATGCTTTTTCATTTCAAAGTCAAGCTGCCTTTTTTGACTCATAAATAAAATTTAAAATGAATAATCCAAACTGCATTTTCATTTTCTTCTTCGAGACTGCTCAATTTGTAACTTAATTAAAATGATAAGTAAAATAACATTTAACATTTAATTTTCAAAATATTTCAGTAAAAAGTGACCAAATTTCATTTTGAAATGTCAATTTTGAAAATTAAATTGAAATAGCAGAAATGCTTTTTCATTTCAAAGTCAAGCTGCCTTTTTTGACTCAGAAATAAGATTAAAATTAAATCATTTTCATTTTCTAAATCAAAACTGCTCATTGTGTAAATTAATTAAAAAGATAAATAAAATAACGTTTAACATTTAATTTTCAAAACATGTCCCAGTAAAAAGTGACCAAAGGTCATTTTGAAATGTCAATTTTGAAAATTAAAATGAAATAGCAGAAATGCTTTTTCATTTCAAAGTCAAGCTGCATTTTTTGACTCAGAAATAAAATTAAGATTCAATCATTTTCATTTTCTTCTTCAAGACTGCTCATTGTCATTGAGCTACAGAGCAAACTGCCTTTTTGTTTTCAGCCCACCCCCCCTATGCGTAAAGTGTGACAATATTCAAATGCAAACGCAAACCAAGTGGCGCAGGAGAGTGACGTAATGCACTTGTCAGACAACAGAGGGCGTGGCATAAAGGAAAGGTGTTTTCCAGCTTCCGGTCTAATCCCCGTTCTTAGTGAAGATGGTGTTTTCTAGGTGTTTACATGAGCTGCCCAAGATGACTGTCAGCGATGTTCATCGTATCGTTGATGCCTGGTCCCTTGCTCCGACAAGCAAACTAACAAGGGATTTAAATTGCATATCTCAAGTTTCCTGCACAACTACGAGGGTAAGTAACGTTAGTTTGATCGTTGTGTTGTTGCTACCTGTTAGCGGCTAACGTTAGCCTATTAGCAACGCAATCTTTTTTGTATACTCACGTTATAGAAACAGCTTTTCCACACTTAAACAAAACGGCTCATATTTTGTGATCATTCTACTAACATGCTGCTCTTCTCAGTTTCATGCAAAAATCAGGACACAGGTGAAGTCGTTGTCAGGGCTCTGTGTCAGGTCCATGAAGAAACCTGAAAAACCTCACAGTTTAAGTGTAGGGTGAAGCTAGGATTGTTCAGATGACAGTTATAAGATTGTTGGTTCAGTAACCCCACGTTCCTATTATTAATGTGGAGTTAGCTAAGATGGTAATTAATTATTAAATAAAAATAGGATGGAATTGGCTACACTTTACGAATATGTAAACAGTTGAGTTTGGCCTTGCTTGTCTCCAGTGGGTTATTTGCTGCATGCATTGTTCTTCTTTTATGGTTGTTATGTGTTACTTTTAACCCAGTGTTAATTTGTTAATTCATGTATATTATTTTTACTTTAATCTAAAGAATACACTCACAGCCCTTCTTCTTCTTCTGAAGGCTAGAAGTTACTCTCTGATTTAAGGGGGGTGAACATTTGTGCTCAAAACAGTTTTCAGTTTATTAAAAAAAATACAAACCTTGTATAATTTTCATTCCACTTTACAAATGTGAGCCACTTTGTGGATCTTTAACATAAAATTTCAAAGAAAGATATTTATGATCTTAGTTGTAGTGTCAAAATTTGAATTGAATGGGATCATTTGTGTTAAACTCAAATTTGGGGGCAAAAAAGCTTCATATATTGACTTTTACCTCTGCTTGACTTTCTTCTCCAGGACTTTCAACCCTGCTGATTATACCTCAGAGGCTGGAACTGGGACCACGCAAGCAGAGGTTTGTGACACCATGAACAGCACAGATGGAACAGGTGAGCTCTGGAGAGGACATACTCCCTGATACTGGATGAAGTTGTGGGGGAACAGATTGCATGACACTGTGTGCACCCTCATGTTATGTTTAACTTGTCTTCTAGTTTCCTGGAGGAATACGTCGGAGGACTGGGCAGCAGAGCAGAGGAGTGAGGATGTCAGTGTGAGTCAATCTAGTGCAACACGTTATTTATTCAGTTACATGTTTACATTCTTGGTCTAATTATTTTGACCTTGTGTGTTTTTATGCAGCTCTCAGAAACTAAAGTCTTCACTCCCAGACTGCTCCTCCTGTTGGCACCCAAGGAAGCACACCTCCATTGGTCGACTGCCAGGTTTGGGAGCACCTGTACCTCCACCATCCTCCTCCAACGGGGATACGAAGGCTTCTGAATTTAACACCACCTCTCTGTCGTCACAGTTCAGCCGTAAGTTCATCAGTATCTGTGCAGTCTTGTTTGAATGTATGTGCGTGATATATATTTAATTATTGTGTGTGTGTGTGTGTGTGTTTGCAGGTGACTTTGGCCTGCAGCCAGAGCCTTCTCTTGTGCTGAGCCAGCTGGTTCAGAGACACTCCGGCCCCTCCTTGCCTTAAAAAAATTATCCAATTGAATGGATAATATATCTGTAATTTTTATTTAAAGACCGTGTAAAGTGAATTTCAATATTTTCTTCAATAAACATTATAAATGTCATAATTGTAATCTTGTAAATGAGTAAAAAGTCTCAAAATTGTAGCTCAATTAATTTTGGAGTTATAGATCAAACTTTGTTTAAAGATATGTCTGCTTCAGGATTTTTTAGGCGTGGTTTAAATGTGACCGCGTTTCGTCACGCGGTCTAAAGCCCCACCCCCTGCAGCTCCAGCCGTATAAATTAGTTCTTCGCATCGGTGGAGCCATTCACTCGCGAATCGCAGATAGCATCAGATAGCAATAGCATAGATATTTTGTTCATTGTTAGCTAGCTAATCAATTATGCCTCGTTCCTGCATCTTCCCTGGATGTCGCAATGGTCAGGGCACCCGCTTGGTGACTTTATTTTATTTATTTTATTTACTTGATCTCTGCTGCTGTCAGCCGCGGACACACAGAGTGGACCTCACGTCCCC
Organism: Garcialebias charrua; assembly: GCA_038048925.1. Classification (NCBI taxonomy): domain Eukaryota; kingdom Metazoa; phylum Chordata; class Actinopteri; order Cyprinodontiformes; family Rivulidae; genus Garcialebias; species Garcialebias charrua. The sequence continues at coordinate 15,660 of JBBPBX010073645.1, forward strand.
CGCGCACAGCCACTGACACACAGGCTGTGTCTCAATTCATGGGATGGGTCCTCATGAGGACCCAGCCTAGGTGGGCCGAGTAGGCCACGCACTCACAAGGGTGGCCTACTTGGCCTACAGTATTTACTAGGGGTGTAACGGTATGCTAAAATCACATTTCGGTTCGGTTCAATTACAAGGAGGGCTCGGTTCGGTTTATTTTCGGTTTATTTTCGGTACAAAAAAAAAAAGACAAAGTAAAGACTTACAAAATGTTTATTTTGAAAATATGCCAAAAATATGTTTGTATTGTATTGTAGTAATAAATAAAAGTGACCCATTTGGATGATATTTTAAATAAACAGCACTCTACAATAAATAAATTATATTAAAAATAATAAAAATCTTAATGAATACAATAACAGTCAGAACCAGAACAATAAGCAGCAACAGACTGTTTACAATCTTAACTAATAAAGTTTTTGTCCAGTAGCACCAGTGTGGCTGTATTTGTCCTCATTACTCACAACCTCTTCTTGGTGGGACTGGTCCTGGAACAGTTCCAGAGTTCAATTCAGTCATCACACACTTCTTAGCTGCAGCAGGTGATCTCTGGTGGATTTCCCTGAAGTGGAAGGAGAGCAGCTACCTCTGTAACTGGAAATACTGGAAATAAAACACAGAGGTAAAAAAATAAGTTAATAAGATTATAATTTTAAATAATAATAAATTATAAATAATAATTATAATAAAATAACAATACCTCTTGAACGGTTGAATATCTCACTCATCATCAGGGCAGGGTTTAAATCAGCTCCAGGACTTGTTGACCATCAGTTTTAGTTTTTTCATAAAGAGCTGAACTTTTTGACTTAAGTGTTGACGTGATGGATGTCTCATAGCAAGGATCAACTGTGCATTAAAAACTTTCAGACTTAGATTCAGAGCTTTAAAAACTCATACAGTTTGTGTTATTGATCTGGACCCATCTAAATTACCTGATGAAGTTGTTTAAATGCAGCTGTGTTGTTAGCGCACTTTGTAGAAGTTGTTTAAATGCAGCTGTGTGGTTAGCGTACTTTGTAACAGCTCGTTCACGTTCTGATGACGTAGTTTCCAGCGCGTTCACGTTAGACGTGTTGCTGCTGCAGATCCAGTCTTCATGAAAAAACGTCCACACACACAGCTTTGTGCGCTCGTCTTTTAACAAGAAAACCATAACGTTAACAAACAGGAAACCGCAGCGAGAAGCTAACGGCTAATGCTGCGCGTGCTGCGAGATAATAGCTCCGTGCTGAAACGCGCCCAGGAAATTTTGTTCCGCGGCGCACATATTAACATTCAATGAGTGAAAAAATAACCGTTTCGGTACAGCACGTTCGGTTCGGTCCACCTCCGTACCTTTTCGGTTCGGTACACCAACTACAACCGTTACATGCCTAGTATTTACATGTTGGATAATATTACATATTGGATAAAAATATGAGGACTGAGATTTAAAAAAAGGAGTTTGTGAAACTCCTTTTTTTTATCCAATAAATGACAAACGTAAAATAAGTTTTAACCGTACCGAGTGAGATTCGAACCAGCTTTTGAGAAAAGCATCTGCGTGCAAGCCCAATGATTAACCAATTGAGCTACTGGACAACTTGCTTTTTGTAGGTCCACTCTGAGTTTTAACAGATCGCCCCTCAGAAAATCTTTGCTACGCACGTGTAAAATAAGCTGATTTGTAATCAGTTCTTAACAAACAGTAAACTCAGAAACACTAATATATATTCAGCTAACAAATTTTTTTTAGTCGTTTCTGTAGTTAAATTTTAATGAGATATAATTCGCGCTGAGGTTGTTGTTAGAACGAGCTGATGACTCAACAACACGCAGCAGTCCCGACCCTGCACGCAGAAAGTCCCACCCCCCGCGAAATCTCTGCTGGCGCTACGAATTCTGGGATAGCCTCCGTCTTGAAGGTTCCACGGATGCATCCTTGGATTTCGACAGGAAGTAGGCTGCATTCCTCGGCCGCATGAGGAGGAGTCTTCGAATTGGGACAGTCCTCCGCGCGGGGCAATGACGTATGCGGCCGACAAATGCGCACTCATGAGGACCCAGCCCATGAATTGAGACACAGCC
>JBBPBX010073646.1:0-17771 GCA_038048925.1 Garcialebias charrua
GTCTGACCGGCATCCTCCCCCACCATCGGAGCCAACTCACCACCAGGTAGTGGTCAGTAGACAGCTCCGCCCCTCTCCTCACCCGAGTGTCCAAGACATGCGGCCGCAGATCAGATGAGACGACAACAAAGTCGATCATCGAACTGCGACCTAGGGTGTCCTGGTGCCAAGAGCACATATGGACACCCTTATGCTTAAACATGGTGTTCGTTATGGACAATCCATGACGAGCACAGAAGTCCAATAACAGAACACCACTCTGGTTCAGATCAGGGGGGCCGTTCCTCCCAACCACACCCCTCCAGGTCTCACTGTCATTGCCCACGTGAGCGTTGAAGTCCCCCAGTAGAACAAGGGAGTCCCCAGGAGGCGCACTCTCCAATACCCCCTCCAAGGACTCCAAAAAGGGTGGGTAGTCTGAGCTGCCGTTTGGTGCATAGGCACAAACAACAGTCAGAGCCCGTCCCCCCACACGTAGGCGAAGGGAGGCTACCCTCTCGTTCACCGGGGTGAACCCCAACGTACAGGCACCAAGATGGGGGGCAACCAGTATGCCCACTCCTGCTCGGCGCCTCTCACCAGGGGCAACTCCAGAGTGGAAGAGTGTCCAACCCCTCTCAAGGAAACTGGTTCCAGAGCCAGAGCCATGCGTTGAGGTGAGTCCGACTATTTCTAGTCGGAACCTCTCAACCTCACACACTAGCTCAGGCTCCTTCCCCACCAGAGAGGTGACATTCCATGTCCCAATGGCCAGCTTCTGTAGCCGAGGATCAGACCGCCAGGGTCCCCGCCCTCGGCCGCCACCCATCTCACATTGCACCCGACCCCTTTGGCCCCTCCCACAGGTGGTGAGCCCATGGGAAGGGGGACCCACGTCTCCTCTTCGGGCTGTGCCCGGCCGAGCTCCATGGGTAAAAGCCCGGCCACCAGGCGCTCGCCAGCGTGCCCCACCTCCGGGCCTGGCTCCAGAGTGGGGCCCCGGTGACCCGCGTCCGGGCGAGGGAAAACTTAGTCCATTAATTGTACTCATCATAGGGGTTTTTGGGCTGCGCTTTGTCAGATCCCTCACCTAGGACCTGTCTGCCTTGGGTGACCCTTCTAGGGGCATGAAGCCCCTGACAGCATAGCTCCTAGGATCATTGAGACACTCAAACCCCTCCACCACGGTAAGGTGGCAGCCCAGGGAGGGGAAAACTGGGGCGTGAGATCGATAGGCGGATAGGTGCAGCGTCCGCAGTGAAGCGGGCGCTGTACCGGTCTGTCGTGGTGAAGAGAGAGCTGAGTCAAAAGGCAAAGCTCTCAATTTACCGATCGATCTACGTTCCCACCCTCATCTATGGTCATGAGCTTTGGGTTATGACCGAAAGAACAAGATCTCGGATACAAGCGGCTGAAATGAGTTTTCTCCGCAGGGTGGCTGGACTCTCCCTTAGAGATAGGGTGAGAAGCTCAGTCATCCGGGAGGGACTCGGAGTAGAGCCGCTGCTTCTCCACATCGAGAGGAGCCAGTTGAGGTGGCTCGGGCATCTGGTTAGGATGCCTCCTGGACGCCTCCCTGGTGAGGTGTTCCGGGCACGTCCCACCGGGAGGAGACCCAGAGGAAGACCCAGGACGCGCTGGAGGGACTATGTTTCTCGGCTGGCCTGGGAACGCCTTGGGATTCCCCCGGAGGAGCTGCTCCAAGTGGCTGGGGAGAGGGAAGTCTGGGCCTCCCTACTTAGGCTGCTACCCCCGCGACCCGACCCCGGATAAGCGGAAGAAGATGGATGGATGGATGGATGGATATTTTTATTTATTTATTCATGAGTCTAACAGCCTCAGGGTAGAAGCTGTTCCTCAGTCTAGTGGTTCTACACTTGATGCTCCTCAACCTCCGTCCTGAGGGGAGTGGGGCAAAGAGTGAGTGTGCTGGGTGAGTGAGGTCTTTCATGATGCAGGTGGCTCTTTTCCTGCATCTGGAGGTGTAAATGTCTGTGATGGTGGGGAGACTGACTCCAACAGACTTCTGTGCAGCCTTCACCACTCTCTGCAGAGCTTTCCTCTCTTCAACTGTGCAGCCTCCATGCCACACGTTGATGCTGGAGCACAGGATGCTCTCCACTGCACACCTGTAGAAGGAGGTGAGAACTGGGCTGCTCAGACCAGCTCGTCTCAGCCGTCTGAGGAAGTAGAGTCTCTGATGACCTTTCTTGATCAGGCTGGTGGTGTTGTTGCTCCAGCTGAGGTTATCATTCATGTGTACACCCAAGTATTTGTAGCTGGAGACCACTTCCACTGCAGACCCACCTATTATCAGTGGGGCATGGGTGTGTTTGTTCCTTCTGAAGTCCACAATCATCTCCTTTGTCTTCTTCACATTCATGTGAAGATTATTCTCTTTGCACCAGCTCTCCAGGTGTTTGGTACGCCAAACATGGCGACCACGAAGGGACCCTCTTTATGAATAAAGACTCCCAAGAGACAAGGCGTGCGTCAAAGGACTGACAAGCGCCAGAAGAACAACTCCTCTTAGAGTAGAGAAGTTGTAGTCGGCTGGTCTAAGCTATCAGCTGAGTGCCCCTTAATTCCACAGCAGTGGGCGGGGTAAAAAGGGCTTATTCGTGATCTGCTGACCACAGATCGGGAGTAAGATTAGCAGCAAGTCTGTTTTCATCCCAGGTACAGGGACATAAAGTCAGTCGGCTTTGAAAACAGACAAACTCGAGACGACAAAAAACGAAAAATGGCCGAAGGAACGGCATCAACAGGACTGGAGGACCAGTCCACAGAAAACGATCCAACTGGACCAATACCCGCACCAGCGGCAACAACAAAGACGGAGGATCAGTCCAAACCGGGCGATCCAAACCAAGAAAGACCGGACTCAGAAGGTGAGCCGAAAGATGAGATACCGATAGAGATAATTCTGTATGGCAAGGGGTTTCATACTTGGCATTCCCCTCTTCAAACAAGATACAGAAGAGGTCACCTAAAAACAGATGATAAAGCGTTAGAGACCGATCTTATTAAGAATATGACAGCAAAAAATACCTATTGTTGTCCCGGGATGTTAGAGGGCCGTAAGATAATAGTAATGAAAGACCCCGGCCAAATAACAAAGACAACCGAGATTAAAAGATGGCTGAAATGGTGGATACGGAGGCTTGAGACCCCTGATGGCCCAAACATAATAATGTTACACAGCCCCTCAGCCGAATATGACCCTCTCGTAAAGAGGGTGGCTAAAGCATCAGGGATAGCACATTCGAGCGTAACTCCTGATGCAAAAGCAATTAAAAGGGACCCTCAATATGAGGAGGAATGGGCTAGGATGGAAGCATTCAGAGCAATAAGAAAACAAAAATCTGACGAACAGAACTCCGTGACGGATTCCTCTAAGGAAACCGATGACGACCTTGGAAGGAGGAGCAAATCCAACAGCTCTCCCGCAAGGTGGAGAAACACCAAAAGAGCTGAAAATTACCATTCTTCCATACGGTCATGGTTTTGAGACCTGGCACCAACACGTTCAGAACGCGGTTAGGGAGAATAACCCCGGTGTCGTGGACGAAGCCCTAAAACAAAACCTGGTGCAATACATAAGAACAAAAGGAGAATTCTACTGCTTACAGGAAAGACCCTTCAACCGAATAATAGTAGTAAAAGATCCAGCAAAAGTAACAAGCAGGTGCGATATTAAAGCGTGGCTGCGATGGTGTATAAAACAGATTGGGGTGAACAGAGGTGGGACTATAACCGCGTTACTTAGCCCATCAGCAGACTACGACCCCCTAATAAGAAGGGTTGCCAAAGAATCCGGGTTAGGCGGATACATAATAGACCTAGATGTCAAAGCAACCCCCATGAGTATAGAGTATAAAGAAGAAATAAACAAATTGAGACAATACCGGCTAGAAAGGTATGGAGTAACACGTAACCCGGAGCATGAATCAGACTCCGAAATAAACACTCCGGAAGAGTCAGGTGAAGAATCGGAGTCAAATAAGAAGCCCGTTGCTACTGGGAGAAAGGTCACGGGAAAAGAAAAAGAACCAGGTCTTGAAGTCCTCCTGTATGGCCGAGGTTATGAAACATGGGATCCGATCGTACAGGAGATGTTCAAACAAAATAACCCCGGCACAGAGGAAAAAGCCTTGCTGGAAGACCTGCACGAACAAATGGAAAAATGGGGCACGTTTAACTGCACCCATGCGGGACGGAAAAATCAACTTGAGGTATGGCAACACCCGCTAGGAATAAAAACAAAAACTGAGATCAGAAATCGGTTAGCTTGGTGGGCCAGGCAGATTGAAGTAACAACCTCTAAAGAAATAGTAGAGATAATCAGTCCATCACGAGAGTATGATTCACTAGTAAAAATGGTGGCCGTGGAGATGGATGTAGATTGGGCCGCTAGGGACGTCTCCGTAAAAGCGGCCTCGAGATATCAAGAGTATACGGAAGAGCTGGCTAGACTGAGGCGATATAAACAAATGAGGAAAGATCGGAAAAAAATAACACCAAAAGGGCGAGGCAGTAGTGGACTAGGCGGAGCGCCCATAATTCCGGCCTCACGAGTCGGTCCTGACCCATGGGGTCCCAAAGGGAACCCAGGAGATTATAGGGAAAAGCCTAAATATGGTACAGGTCCGGAATCGAGTGACGCAGGAGATGAGGGGAACAACAGATCTCCTGCAACTAGCCCCAAAGGAAAGAAGAAAGTAAGGAAAGACGAGGGAGACTCAAATTCCGGTGAGTCCGAAGACGATACTAGTAAAGGATTCAAACTCATGGCCCGGCTCCTGGCCAAACAAATGGCCCAACACCTGAATGTAAAACCCGTAGTAAACACGGACGTACATAACCCAAAAGGGAAGTTAAAACCCCAACAGGGGACTGGACAACCCCTAGCAGGCTCCTTACGAACCTCGGGAGAAATTCCTAAGAAATCTAGTGCTAAGATAAAACATCATGACCAAGACTTTGAACTCCCTCATGGATCAGGCAGGCCGAGACAAACTTTCTTAGGACTCCTCGAAGAGGAACCCGAACCAGCCCCAAAAGCAAAAGCAAGGAATGGCGCTCCTCGCAAGCAACCTAAAGACAAAATCCAATTCTCAAAACCCCTCGGACCATTACCCGACGAAGCTCGGGTCCTAAAACTTCAAAATGGGATTAAGATATGTAGTTTGGTAGGGAGCCCCTTCGCGATGGATGGTGATGGATTGCTAGTATTTACCAAAAATAACTGTAAAATCCATAACAACACTTTCAGAAAGGTACTGAACACTGCAGCTGGACCACAATACCAGCTAGAGATAAGTCAGTTAATGGCACAAGGCCAAGTATCAGAGCCAAAAGTACACCTAACAAGCGGGGGAAATCTCTTGTATCATGCTATAATACATGTCCCAATTAGAAGCTACAAAGAAGCAAACAGTAATGAAGAGTATATGAGGGAAATGATAGAGGCCCTCGAGAGAGGGATAGCCCAAGCAATCGCGAATAACTTCAGACGAGTAGTAATGACAATAGAAGGATTGCGATCCGAGAACCTCCAGTGGGAAATAGCTGAACGGGTCGCTGTCCATACGATAACTTACTTAGGAGGCAGTATGCCAAGCGTCTCCCCGTTAACAGAAATAGTCATAGTGACCCCACCCAACCTGGAGGAAGAACGTAAGAAACGGTTATTGGCCACAATGTCCCCGCTAGGGAAACAATCCGGCAACAAACAACCCAAAAACACTGAAATGAATGATGGAGAGATACCAGGTACCTCAGGGGACACAGGACAAAAGAAATCCACCGCGAGAGATACCCACCAAAGGTTAACACTGATTGAGAACACCCCCAAAGGGAAAGATTTGAGCGGCTCCAAATCCAGAATCAGGAGGAGTGGAGCAGATACTCCAGAAGGACGAACTGGACATCAGGTAGTCACCGCAATACAAGCCTTAAATGCAGGAAACACAGAGATCGGGGATGAAAACCCGCAAGAAGGATTAGACCGAGAATCTGATGAAGACCTAAGTTTAATGAACTTTGAAAGTGACGATAGTGTTAGCCTGAGTTCAATGGAGCAAAATCATCTACCAAAAAAGTCCTTGAGGTTTGGACTAAGGAAGGGGCAAAAGAAAACAGTACCACTAATAGATCCACAGCAAGCATCAGAAAGAATAGCCAGGGACCCAACTTGGGGTCTCATACAGACAAAGCAGGGACGTAGTACATATGTTCCTGAGGCCGGCCAAAGCCACTGTGATATTCCAACAGAGTGGGCCGATAAATTAGCACTAGGATGACTGAAATTTCAAGATCCTGAGGACAAACCCCCTCCTTCTCCTGAGCCATTATTGGACCATTAACTGCCTTTTGTTATAAATATGTGTGCACTCAACTCAGACACCCCCACCACACCAGACTGCACAGACTGCATTCCAATGTTTCCACCAGGTAAGTAAGACTCTGCTTGCACTTCCCCCCTTAGTCAGAAGAGAGGCCCTGACCTGAATTCACACATAACAGACCCTGAATTTATCTCACAGTTGAGCATTTTGGGACATCCACTGAACGGAAAGCTTTGTCTGCTCCAGAACAATTTTATGCATAAAATTGTCTTATTCTGCTGTGTTGATTATCCTGTAACCCTGATGGTCTGTCAAATAAATTAATTTTGCTTACAAGTACTGTCTCTCTCCTTGTCCTTGGCACATGTATATACGGTGCGTGCCGGCACATGCAGGTGGCCCATTGCTGTGTTCTACAACATGCTTGACCTATTGTTGTCCGTCACCTGACGGACCGACACAGGTCACATGACATGAGGTCAACTGACAAAACGACACAGGTCACACGACATGAAGTCAAATGACGGACCGACACTGGTCACACGACATGAGGTCAACTGACGGACCAACACAGGTCACACGGCATGAGGTCAACTGACGTACTGACACAGGTCACATGACCTGAGGTCAAGTGACGGACCAACATAGGTCACACGACATGAAGTCAACTGACGGACCGACACAGGTCACACGGCATGAGGTCAACTGACGTACTGACACAGGTCACATGACCTGAGGTCAACTGACGGACCGACACAGGTCACATGACCTGAGGTCAACTGACGGACCGACATAGGTCACACGACATGAAGTCAACTGATGGACCGACACAGGTCACATGACCTGAGGTCAACTGACGGACCGACACAGGTCACATGACCCGAGGTCAACTGACGGACCAACACAGGTCACATGACCCGAGGTCAACTGACGGACCGACACAGGTCACATGACCTGAGGTCAACTGACGTACCGACACAGGTCACATGACCTGAGGTCAAGTGACGGACCAACATAGGTCACACGACATGAAGTCAACTGACGGACCGACACAGGTCACACGGCATGAGGTCAACTGACGTACTGACACAGGTCACATGACCTGAGGTCAACTGACGGACCGACACAGGTCACATGACCCGAGGTCAACTGACGGACCGACACAGGTCACATGACCTGAGGTCAACTGATGGACCGACATAGGTCACACGACATGAAGTCAACTGATGGACCGACACAGGTCACATGACCTGAGGTCAACTGACGGACCGACACAGGTCACATGACCCGAGGTCAACTGACGGACCGACATAGGTCACATGACCCGAGGTCAACTGACGGACCGACACAGGTCACATGACCTGAGGTCAACTGACGGACCGACATAGGTCACACGACATGAAGTCAACTGATGGACCGACACAGGTCACATGACCTGAGGTCAACTGACGGACCGACACAGGTCACATGACCCGAGGTCAACTGACGGACCGACATAGGTCACACGACATGAAGTCAACTGATGGACCGACACAGGTCACATGACCTGAGGTCAACTGACGGACCGACACAGGTCACATGACCGAGGTCAACTGACGGACCGACACAGGTCACATGACCTGAGGTCAACTGACGGACCGACACAGGTCACATGACCTGAGGTCAACTGACACACCGGTATAATGGACCAGATTGCACATTTATATACGGTGCGGCCCATTGCCGTGTTCTACAACATGCTTGACCTGGCAGCGATAAATGCTTATGTGTTATACAAGGCCTGCACTGGGTCCAAGGATTTTGGACTGAGGGGTAGGGGGTGGGGGGGTGTAGGTGTACAATTAATGGGTCTTTAGTAGGGTCATTAGCATTTGAATTGACATTATATAGCCCACTGAAAGGGACCGGGGGATTTAGAAGCCAAGTTTACTTGCGCAAAAAAGCGCAGCCTTAGTCAAAGTAGTGTTAGAGGAGATGGTGGGATTGACAGTAAAAGCCACCTTGGGAGAATGGGCTAACATTTTGATGATGCCCATGTTCCCCACATTGGCCGCTCACCAAGACCTAACCGAAAATTTTAGAACAGCTTACGTGTCAATAGCGCACGATGTGATGCTGAGAAGAATGAGAAAGACTGCATACAAATATGCCAGAGAAACAAACGAGAAAATGAGGGATGAGATATCAGAGAGTGATGAAGAGGCAACTGGTCAGGAAGAAAGTAATCAGGTATACCACGAACCTCAGTCAGACCAAAAATCTAAGAGGGCGGAACAGAACCGAACCATCAGCTCAGAAGCTGATAGTTATCGTGAGTACAAAATGCTGAAAAACCTAGTAAGGGAAAAAAGACCTGATGAAAAACCCGAAGAATACATAAAAGATGTATGGCCTATGGTAATCAGTTCCACCGAATGTGACGCAGCCAGAAAGCTGTGGCTGGGTAATGTCACTGCAAACCCAGTGGGCAAAGAGGAGTCGGCTCAGGATCATTTTGAAAGATTGGTTCTAGAGGACATGGATGATGAGGATGCTCAAATTCAACGGGCAAAAGTACGCATGGATCAAGGCCAACACCTCACATCAGTCTGGTATTCACTAAAACAAAATGTCCCACCAAAAAGGTATGTTAAAGCCTTAAGAATTGTAACAAAGGGTAGGAAAGGTGAAGTGAAATTCATTTCAATGCCCAATGATACTTTAGTCCCCCAGATCGATCAGGCAGTGAAAGCTTATGATCTAGAACAACAGTACTGGGAGGAAAAAAGGAAAAATGAGACAAAACAGAGCTCAAAACAGCCAAAAGTGGCCCCCAGGGCCCCGCAACAACAACAGCAGCAACAATATAGAGGGTCCCCAAGGCAGTCAGAGCAACAATACAGAGAAAATCCCCAAAGACCACGATCCGAACAACAGTATGGAGAACGGTCTCAGAGACCTCAGCAAGAACAACAGTACAGAAACCAACAGCCAAGAAGGTATCAAGCTTCACCTGGAAATGCAGCACCTCAGAAAAAGAGCGATTACGTGCCTACAGAAGAATATAATAGAATGACCCCTGAGCAAAGACAGGCCCTCCAGGAATCCCGAAAGAAAAGGGATGGGGGGCCAGCTAAATAATGGCTGATAGGTCGCGGGTCACCCTAGAAGGTGCTTATTGGGATGGGGACGAAATCCACACCAAAGTGGATGGAGAGCCCTATCTGATAGACTCTGGGGCAGAGGTGTCTATGACCCGCAAAAACCTAAAAACAATAGGACACCTAACGGTTCAATTGGCTAATGGAACCATAGAAAAAATGCCTTATGCATTATGGCACGGAATTGTTTGGATCAAAGGACCATACAACCTAGTTGCAATAACTGATTTGAAAGAATTAAGAAAACCACGGAAAGACCGTAGAGCTCTAAACAGACGACTGGATATGCTTAAATCCAGGTTAGTAAAAATAGGGCCCACTTATGAAAAACATGAATCAGAAGAATGGTATAAACCTGTAAATATCCCTGAAGTAACAGAACAAAGAGTAAATGAAAGTGACTTCTCCCCGGCTGGGAAAGAGAAGTTAAAACAAATCATCGAGTCGGCCTCAGTGGCCAGATTTAAAAATGATTGTGGAGATTTAGGCCCATCAATTGTACATACAATTGAAGGAGGTGTACATCCACCTGTAAGACAGTACCCTTTGAACCCAGGAGCAGTAGAAGAAATGAATAAAATTGTGAGGGAATTAAGTGCTTTGGGAATTATCAGAGAAGAATCTTATCCCATTACTAACAGCCCCATCCAAGCGGTAAAGAAACCTGAGTCCGCAGGAGGGGGATGGAGACCAGTAATTAATTTTAAAGCACTAAATAGGCGAACGGTAGCAAACCGAGCGAGCCTCATAAACCCTCAAGGTACTCTGAAAACTCTACAAGTGAAAAAGTACAAATCCTGCATTGATTTAGCAAATGGATTCTTCTCTCTCAGACTGGCTAAACAATCACAAGGGAAAACAGCTTTTACCCATCAAGGAAGGAGCTATGTGTGGCAGCGTTTGCCACAGGGGTACAAAAACTCTCCAAATGTGTTTCAGTCAGCCGTAATGGATGTGCTTAAAGACTTGGGCGCAACAGTTTACATCGATGATGTGTTCATCGCGGATGACACAGAGGAGGAACACCTAGAACGGTTGGCAGAAGTGTTGCAACGAGTTACAAAAGCAGGGCTGAAACTTAATCTGAAGAAATGTCAGTTTGGGCAGTTCCAAGTAAACTATTTAGGTTTCCAAGTAACGGCCGATCTGGGACTTTCCGAGGGTTACAGAGAAAAACTTGAGCAAATTCAGCCCCCTGAATCCGAAAACGAGCTACAAAAAATCTTAGGACTGTGCAACTATGTGAGAGATCATGTTCCTAACTACCAGAAATATGCAAAACCCTTGTATGCCTGTCTGAAGAAAAAGGAAGGACAGGATGAAAAGAAAAGCAAACAAGCATGGATTTGGACAGCCGAAAATCAGAAAGATCTAGAAGAACTCAGAGAAAAAATTAAAGAAGCTGTGCGATTAGAGCCAAGAAGTGTAATGACAAAACTAGTAGCTGAAGTCAGTTGCGAAGATGACAACGCTATGGTTTCAGTTAAAAATGAACATGGAGGGCTAGTCACTCTCTGGAGTTACTCGTTAACCTCAGTTGAGAAAAAGTTTCCCCAGGAAGAAAAAGAACTAGCAGTGTTAGCTAGATACTGGGGTACACTAAAAGATCTAGCTCAAGGCCAACCTATCAAAGTCATAACACAAAGTCAAGTGCACAAATATCTCAGAAAAGGGACAATAGAAAGTACCAAAGCCACGAATTCCAGATGGGGTAGGTGGGAGGACATTTTATTAGACCCCGATCTAGAGATAGGACCAGCACAACCTGTGAGTAAAAAAGCAAAAAATGAGATGCCCGAAAAACCAAAGACACACGACTGGACTCTCTACACCGATGGATCTAAGAAAGGAACCGATCAGGTAGCACACTGGGGATTCATCCTCAAATTCCAAGGGAACGAGTGCTGCCGTAGGAGGGGGAGAGTGCCAGGAAGTGCGCAAACTGGAGAAGTTACGGCAGTACTCGAAGGATTGCTAGAACTCACTCACAGAAAAGTAAAAACAGCACGAGTAGTGACTGACAGTTATTACTGTGCACAGGCTCTGAATGAAGATTTATCCATTTGGGAAGAAAATGGATTTGAAAGTGCTAAAGGGAAAGTGGTGGCTCATCATGACTTATGGAAGAAAATAGCTGAAATTAGGCTAAACTTGCAATTGGAAGTCGAGCACCAGAGATCCCACACTAAGGAAGGGAAGCACTGGCAGGGTAATGATGAAGTTGATCGTTATGTACAACAGAGAAAAATCGTTTTTGTCGGGATCGAGAAGTGGGAACAAACCCCCCAGGGAAGGAGGGTCCCACAGAAGTACGTGTCTGAGGTTGTGCGGGGCGTGCATGAGAGCTTAGGTCATGCGGGCGTGCAACCTACACGTAAGGAATTGGAGCATCAGGAGCTCTGGATTCCCTTAAAACAAATCCGCGAAGTGCTACTGGACTGTAAGATATGTGGTCAATATAATGCAGGTCGCAGGGGGCACCGAGTGGATGGACAAACTATCAAAAGTACCATACCCTGGGGTTCAGTGTGCATGGACGTAGCTGGACCCATGGGGATCACAGGCAAGAAGGGAGAGAAATACCTTATTGTGCTAGTGGACTCAATGTCAGGGTATGTGATAGTGAAACCAGCAAGAAAAGCTAATGGCAACAGTGTTGTTAGCATGCTGGAACAAGTCTGTGGGGCGTTAGGTATTCCAAAAGAGTTGAGAACCGATAATGGGACACACTTTCGCAATGCACAAGTAGATCACTGGTGCCAGACGTTTGGGGTAATGCGTGTTTACTCGCCTCCCTACACACCCCAAGCTAACGGAGTAGCTGAAAGAACCATAGGGTTAGTCAAAAATTGGATAGCTAAGAATGCTAATACCAAAGAATGGAGCACTAAAACTGTGGAAATAGGACAGGCCTTGAATGACAGGCGCAGAGCTGATAGGCCCTCCCCTTCAGAGGAACTTAACCAACGAGAGTTCACCACGCAGGAAACTGGGCGGGACTCCAATGATAAAGAGGAACAGTCACAAATTTGTACTATACCACCACCAGCTTAGATGCGTGGACAGTACATGGGGCAAGACCCAAGCAGAAAACTGCTGAGTATTTAGTCACCCCGGAAGCCTGGGAGAGGCACGGAGTGCTGCAGATTCCCGGAACAGCGGCGCAACGGGTAAACACACCCATAAGGCCAGACTCCACCCAGAGGGTTAGAATTTCCGTGCAGATGATCCTTGCACCATACCTGGGTGTGTACTCAGTCGGAGCCACAGTTCAGCCGATCGAGGACAGCAAAGACGAAGCAGGAAAGCCTCGATCAAACAAAGCAGGAAAGAAACAAAGTGGATTTAAAGCTTGGGCCAGCAGGACGTTCCATCAAAAATGGAAGAAAGCGGACAAGTAAACACCAATCAGAGGGTCGCTAGAGTCATCAATGGATCTCATCGCAACGACAGAAAAGGTAGAGAAAAGCGAAGAAATATTATAAGATGCCCTAGTATAATTTGGAAAGGAAAAGCAAATCTAAAGTCGGTTAGAACAGCGGGTTCATGTTGGTACCTGGACTACCCGAACGAGTCTGCGCCCTATGGGCCAGGCGAGATAGATTTTCTCCCCAGAACAAAAAAGCAACCACGTGAAGAAGTGGTAAACGTGTTGTTCCAAAAATCCAGAATTGGGCCTTACAAGCCGGCCCTAATTGTTCATGGTAAAATGGTAAAATTAGACCGACCGAGAAAGGACTTTTCCATTTACTACAATGGGTCATCAAACTATTACAATTCATGTGTAAGGACATATAGGGAACCAGACCTCACCCAGGCAAAAGACAGGCCTCTCGGGCTAGTCTGGATAAGTGATTTCATTGAACTCCCATATAACCCAAGCCCGATGGGAACACCTTGGATTTTTAACGTTGTCCAGATGGTAGTACAGGGACTCCAGGTTAAGATCAAATGGGGCCCTAATTATGCGGAGCCCCACCAACCAGAATACTGTGAGATTTCTGTAGGAGAACAAATCATCTGGGCCACAAGTCCCACCTTGCGGATAAAAATCTACAAGAGAGAATGTGACCCAGAGAAAGTGGTAGTTGAAAATACTAGGCTACCCGTGCGAATGCTGTACGACCGAATCTGTGCCCCTTCCCATAGCTGGGAGAATTATCCCCTAAGGCTGGCTTACAGGATAAAGATATCCTACAGAGGGCATCCATTAGTCTGTATAACGACACAATTTATCGAAATGGGCAGAGACTATGATCAGTACGCTGCCAAAATGAGAAGATGTAACATAGAGCAGATATTATACATATGGGAGAATGTCGAGGCCTCAGCCCGCAATGATGCACCCTTTGGCCAGTTGCAAGGCCCCCAACCTGAACCTTCATGCTGGGGAGTCTCTCAATGGAAATGGGTGTGGCGGGGGTTGAACCCAGACTTGCATCACCCCTCGCCCCTTTGTGTGGAGCTCTATAAAGAGAGGGTGATGAGAAACGAAAGAGGAGAAACACCACCTAAACCCCCGAAGCGCACGATCAGCCCAGAGACACGACATCGGATCCTAGCATGTCTGGACCCGATCTTTCCACCAAGTTCGTAATGGATGAGGACATTATAGACTCGAAAACAATAGATGAAGATACTGAGAATATTTTGGTCCAATTTGATAGGGATGGTCCAAAAATACCAGCTCTGAAAATAACAGGAAATAATAAAATAGTTTGGCTTAACAAACCTAAACTCGACATCTCTCTATGGACAGACTGCACCAAGAATTACTTTTATTCAAACACCAAATATTTTAAAAAGACCAATTTAAATGACCCTCAAAAAGAATATCACTTGAGACCAGCACACCTGCCCCGATATGAGAATGGTCCTAAACCTTGCCCGCCAACCTCACCATGGATATTCAACGTGGTTTACCTGACCGTAGCAGGAATAAGTATCAAATTAAGATGGGGACCTAACTATCGTGAAACATACCAAAGCCGATTCTTTGAAATCTCTGTGGGAGGCATGGTGATATGGACCACAAGCCCCGCCATGGTGAAAACCATCCAAGGAATGGTGAGTAACCCAGAGCGCTATGTCATCGAGAATGAACACCTGCCTATAAGAGTGCTAAGAGACCGTATGAACACCCCTTACCGACGTTGGCACAGGCCATGGGCAAGAGAAGGGTACGTGATGCATGTGTTGTATCAAGACCAACCATTAATGGTTCTAATAGAATCTGTGACCCCAGGGGGTGCCAGAGGAGATCAGTATTTCATAGCTCATTATAAAAAACAACTGAAATACACTCAAGGAGCCAGTTTCCCCCAGAAATGGCGCTGGGAAGGACGCCAGCCTAAACTTGGTGAATGGCTGGTGATTCAATGGAAGTGGGTGTGGAAAGGACTGCAACCTGGATTGCCACACCCCTCTCCACTTTATCTAGAACTCCTCAAAGACCGAGTGACCACAACTCGCAGGCGCTCGAGGAGGAGACCCAGGTCCAAGAGAAACAAGGGCTCCAAAGGCAATCCCCTCAAACATGATTCCTCTGAAGAGAAGGCTGAACCGTAATGATTCAAGCAGCGATGATTCAGATAGCGATGATGATCCACACATTTATGAAAATGACTCACACATCTACGAGGACCTAGCGACCCCTGACCGACCTAAGGACTGTTCATGGATTACGAGAATGGATAAAGCGACTTGTCTACGAATCCTGCTGCGGGTATTCGTAGTGTTAATAGGCTTAATTATGTTGTTGGTTATTTTGTATCAAGCCGGAATCAGACCATGGAGCCTAACGCATGTGAAAGTCTCCCACGGGAGATCCAAGTATGCGAACATGACCTGCTGGGACATCACACGAAAGAACATCTTCATGCCATGGAACCAAAGTGAGAACATTCAAAATCAGACTTTTGCTTGGAACCGAGTGAGAAAAGCAGGCTACCGAGCCTGGAGGAAAAAACTGAACAACATGCCTGAATGGTACACAGCTGTTGATGCTGAAAACCTGACAGGTGTGTCCTGGACTATCACTGATCTGCTGGTTTTGCGGGATGGGTTTGTTGTTTGGACAGCAATCTTAGAACAATATGTTGAAAGATCGATGAGATGTAACTGGATCCAGCTGACCAAGCAACCCCCTGAAACACAATGTGATCGTGCCTGTCGACCTCTACCAGGGCTGGCACATCAAGGTTACTGGGATATGGAGGTTATATATCCCGCACCGCCTAAAGAAGAAGAGGACACTTGCCAAGCAATTCTCCCTCGTTGGGAGTTTTGGGGCAACCTGCATATGGATTGTGACCAAGTCTCTCATCCCACCAAAAGAAACCGCACTGAAGGAAATCAAAACTTAACTAAAGTTAAAACTATTCACACTGTCAAGTACAAAAAAATGCTTAAACCCAACGCGACCAACCCAAGACACAAAGTGCGACCCACGGGGGAACAACCCGTCAGTGGTATACTGGCACACCACCACCTCCAATAGACATAGCGGGAAGAGGTATAGGATTCCCGATAAGACACTATGTAAACCCAAAATATGACACAGAAAAGGCACAAGCCTACATGGAATATTGCAAAGAAAATAAGTTAAAGAAACTACCAATCTGCTATTGGAACCTGTATGGTGAGTGCAAATCTCAATATTACTTACCAATGACGCCAGTTTGGAATCAGAGATATTATTATTGGAATTGGGCAGCTATATTTCATCCTGCAAATGCTTGGCACGAAAATTGGTTAAATATAACATTACCATGGGTTTGGATAGTCCCAGGGTTACCCCATTTTGAAAGTGATTTTGTAGAGGGACACTCTAGACTTCACACAGGCTTAATGGGGCCATATTATTCTGACATGTTCGTACAAAAACTGCCTAGACCAGATGAACTTCTTAATGCACCGAAAGGTGACTTTGACAAAATTGACAAATGTGTAGCTGAACGAATTTTCCTTAGTCTTAATAACTCAGTGTGGGAAAGTAAGGGAGCATCCCCAAGATGCAAGCTGTGGGAGACTGAGGTAGCTGTCATGTCTACGTGGCGTTACGATTGTACCACTCTGCGAAAGGCACAAACAGTTAAAATATTGCTCCAAGCCTGGCATGAATACCATAAGAGGGATAAGACAAGAACCTGGTGGGGGTTTCAGGAAGAAGAAATGAAAGAATGGGTAGTTCCATGTTTGTATCAATCAAATAATTATTGGATTAGATATCAGTTCTTAGCCACTGTGTATTCCAAAGAGCAAGATATATGGGCGACTGCTATATATCGCCCAGACAGGTATGTTAGTCCTAGGCCATGGAAAATGATTTGTAATGAACAACAGACAGTGTGTGTGATCAGTTTGGCTCGAAGACCTTGTTATGAGCTGCCCGGATGGGAAAGCTATTGTGACGCTTACTATGCAGGAGAATACTCAACCCACGCTTCAGAGGTGGTCTGGAAAAAGTATGGTAAAATATGGAGAAGGTCAGTGCCTGACGATACAACTTGTACTAATATTATATTGGGACATAAGTTGAAAACCAGAAAACACATTCAAGGAGTAATAATCCCCTTTGTATCAGACTCCATGATTGCTCTAGCCGAAGGCCATGCAGCAAGGCGCCGCATGTGCCTCGGGGACGAGATACATGGATACGAATGGGTAGGACCAAACCAAATCTACTCCAACCTAACTTGTCAGTATCCAGAAGAAAGCTGGAAAGAATGTGGTGATAAAGAAAATCTGCATAGCTGCGCATGGTATGAGACTGTTAGTTACACCGTAGGCCGCAAAGTTAAAGAAGCCATACATGGTGTTGGAGAGGTGATCAAAGAAGGCGGGAGTATAGTTGAAGGGTGGGTGTTTGAACTGTTCCTTCAGATCTGGCCTTATTTGGTTAGCTTAGTAGGCATAATCCTTGTTGCCTTAGTAGGGCGTGTAGCCCTACAGGAGTGTATCAAAGCCATGGCCCGCAAAGGGGGGAGGAGCCTTAGGCCACTCCCACCAGAACCGGGCGCTGGCTCAGAATAAAAGGCCAGAGCCACAAGGAAACAGTCACTCTTCAGCCCTGAAGCAGCAGAGAGCGGTACCCAAGAGAACTAACATCAAGAGCAATTAAGAACTAACAGATAACCAGCTATCCAACAAAAAGCACTAGGGAACGGAATGCAGACACCACCTTGTGCCTTGGCCACGGTAATTATATACTTTTATTGGATAAACGCTTTTACAACCTCAGATAAGATAGTTGTGACAACTAAAAACGGAGACATTATTCTCTGCCACTGTGAAGAACAGG
>JBBPBX010073647.1:0-12076 GCA_038048925.1 Garcialebias charrua
TGGACTGATGGGACTTATAGGGCAGTGTGATGTGTACGGCGGAAAATACGGTACAACAAAGTTTAGCTCAGTTTCTACAAAACTGACTGCGTCATAGACATTTTTTTTGTTTGTTTTCTAAGATTATTTAGCTATGAAAACCATCCTGAATCAACACCACCAAATGTTATTGAGTTATAAATGCCCATCCAATACCGTAATTACTTTCTGAGAGTTTCATTAAAAACTACCCAGTGGTTTATGAAATATTTTGCTAACAGACATGCATACAAGGACACAGGCAACAACAAAAAAAGGTGTGAAAAAAAATCACAGTACCGGTAATGCCACTTAAATTGGTGATATGTATGTGACTTATCTGTGCTGCTGATTATCTCATACTGCTGATTATCTCATGCTGATGTATTCATTCATTCCCATCTGCTCACCAAAGCCTCATGTTCGGGCTGCTGTTGTTACGTCGTATTGTTTAACATTATTAGTGTTGATCGTATATCTTAGATCATTTAGCATAACGTTTGGCGTTTGGCTATATCTTAGTGTATATCTTAGATCCTTATTTACTGTTTCTTTTTATACTTTATATTTTTGCTATTTTGGGGTGTAACTGGGACCTTGAGTACATAATTTTGTTCCTTCTCAAGTACCACATGTGGTGGAAATGATAATGAAGTTGACTTGAACTTGAATGTGAAAAACATTATTGCAGTCAGGTCCCCCATGCAGTTTTTTTTATCCTCCAATGACATCTGAATTTGTTTTTATTTGACAAACTCCTGCTTCTTTAGCACTTTGAGATTTTCATTAATGAAAAGTGCGTTATAAATTGAATTCATTATCATTATTATTATTATTCTTTGAATAATCTTAAAACATCAAAGTCAAAGTCAAAGTCAACTTTATTGTCAGAACTGCAATATGTACAGGACATACACAGGATTGAAATTGCGTTTCTCTCAGTCCCTCGGTGCAACAGTAACCATTTAAACACTAAAACACTGAAACATTTAATAAACATAAGCATAAAATAGTAAAAGTGTAACACTGTCCTGAGTTTTTGCATAGTAGTATAAAAGTATGAAAATTTACACCAACACTAAAACACTAAACATTTAATGAACATAAGCATAAAATGAAATAATAAAAGTGTAATACTGTCCTGAGTTTTTGCATAGTAGTATAAAAAGTATAAAAAGTATATCTATAAAATAAACTGAAGGTTCTAGCATTGACATTTGCAAAGAGTGGCAAAGCAGCATATGAGTTAATGTACACAGTATATGTATGAGGTAGTTGATGTTGGTATAGAGGCAAAGTGACATATCTGTATTCATATTTAAAATATCACTGTAGCTTTTACATAAAAAAGACAATTTTGTGTAGAGGTCAGTCAGTGATTTTCATCTACAAACCGGATTCCAAAAAAGTTGGGACACTAAACAAATTGTGAATAAAAACTGAATGCAATGACGTGGAGGTGCCAACATCTAATATTTTATTCAGAATAGAACACAAATCATAGATCAAAAGTTTAAACTGAGAGAATGTATCATTTTAAGGGGAAAATATGTTTCAAAATTTCATGGTGTCAACAAATCCCAAAAAAGTTGGGACAAGTAGCAATAAGTGGCTGGAAAAAGGAAATTGAACATATAACGAACAGCTGGAAGACCAATTAACACTAATTAGGTCAATTGACAACATGATTGGATATAAAAAGAGCTTCTCAGAGAGTCAGTGTCTCTCAGAAGCCAAGATGGTAAGAGGATCACCAATTCAACCATTGTTGCACAGAAAGATAGTGCAGCAATACCAGAATGGTGTTACCCAGCGTAAAATAGCAAATACTTTTAAGTTATCATCATCAACCGTGCATAAAATCATCAAAAGATTCAGAGAATCTGGAACAATCGCTGTGCGTAAGGGTCAAGGCCGTAAAACTCTACTGGATGCTCGTGATCTCCGGGCCCTTAAACGTCACTGCACCTCAAACAGGAATGCCACTGTCAAGGAAATAACAGAATGGGCTCAGGAATACTTCCAGAAAGCATTGTCAGTGAACACAATCCACCACCGTTGCCAGCTGAAACTCTACAGTGCAAAGAGGAAGCCATTTCTAAGCAAGCTCCACAAGCTCAGACGTTTGCACTGGGCCAGGGGTCATTTAAAATGGAGTGTGGCAAAATGGAAGACTGTTCTGTGGTCAGATGAGTCACGATTTGAAGTTCTTTATGGAACACTGGGACGCCATGTCATCCGGACCAGAGAGGACAAGGATAGCCCAAGTTGTTATCAACGCTCCGTTCAGAAGCCTGCATCACTGATGGTATGGGGTTGCATGAGCGCTTGTGGCATGGGCAGCTTGCATGTCTGGAAAGGCACCATTAATGCAGAGAACTATGTTCAGGTTCTAGAACAACATATGCTCCATCTAGACGTCATCTCTTTCAGGGAAGACCCTGCATTTTTCAACAAGATAATGCCAGACCACATTCTGCAGCAATCACAACATCATGGCTACGTAGGAGAAGGATCCGGGTACTGAAATGTCCAGCCTGCAGTCCAGATCTTTCACCTATAGAGAACATTTGGCGCATCATAAAGAGGAAGGTGCGACAAAGAAGGCCCAAGACGATTGAACAGTTAGAGGCCTGTATTAGACATGAATGGGAGAGCATTCCTATTTCTAAACTTGAGAAACTGGTCTCCTCTGTCCCCAGACGTCTGTTGAGTGTTGTAAGAAGAAGGGGGGATGCCACACAGTGGTAAAAATGGACTTGTCCCAACTTTTTTGGGATTTGTTGATGCCATGAAATTTTGAAACAACATATTTTTCCCTTAAAATGATACATTCTCTCAGTTTAAACTTTTGATCTGTGATTTGTGTTCTATTCTGAATAAAATATTAGATGTTGGCACATCCACATCATTGCATTCAGTTTTCACAATTTGTTTAGTGTCCCAACTTTTTTGGAATCCGGTTTATACATTTAAAAAAATAAAAATAATTATATCCACAAAACACATGTGTGAGTAGATCGCCGCACAGACCTTTAAACCATATACTCTCAAATTAAACTGCAGGAATCTGAATGAGCTGCAGGTTTTTTTCCACAAAGTCTGATAAAAAGCATGTAAAATTAATTCTAAGTGACATCTTATTTTGTGCAATAAATTTCCTGCTACAGTATATGGGGAAATGCTTAGCGTTTTAAAGTCAGTGAAAACATAATAAATCATTCTAATGTTAGGAGTGATTGAATTAGACGTTGATTTAACTTTCACAACACAAGTGGCTAATAAAATAAAATAGCTACGTAGTGGATTTTATGTGAAGCATTTAAATGACTGAATCCCACAAGCGTCAAAGCGAGCCCTTTAAAATGTGATTTTAATTCAATCGCATGATTATCTTAAACCTGCAATATGCATGAAACATTAAAAAAAACTTTCTTCTCTAAAAATTGCTTATTTTACAGATTATTTTATTAGAAATAAAGAAAAATATAGGTTACTGATTTAAAATTCACTGTTTTATCTCTTTTAGATGAATTTAGCAATCAAGTAGCACAACATTTTATTAGATTTGACTATAATTATATTGCTTATAGTTTGCTGCACTTGTTATCTAAATAATAGAACATTTAATTTAGAGCAACTATCTCTTGTTTATTATATCATCTAAAAAAAATCTGTTATCTGGAGCGAAAGTGTACCTGCCCAGACTAACAATTTATTTACAGACTGAGGACACTATAGGTACATTTGGACCTGCAGCAGAACTACAAAAAATAATACATAGAATATTAAGCTTGGGGGTAAGTTGATAACATAATCTAGACTTTTCTGAATGAGTACAGACAGATGAAGTGCTGTTAGTTAGCTGGGTGTTGTCGAGGTGAGCGGGGCCCATGCAGGAGTCCTCAGGGGGTTCCTGACAGAGACAGAGCACTCTTTGTGCACCGGCGCCCCTGCCCCGGTGGCCTGAAACGGGCCGGCACCGTCAGGGGACTCGCTTTCCACTAGGTCAGAAGTGTTCTGTCGACAGCTCATTGATCACAGCTCATCTCGTCATTCGATCGCTCCTCGCGAAATGATGTGCAGACACGAACACACGTGCAAACACACACATATCCCCATACACACATGCATTCACACCTTAAAACATAATCAGATACTCCAGAGGCGAGTTAAACAATGCAGTCTTCCTTCCTGGTCAGGGAATGTGAAACTGTGTCCAGCAGTAGCTCTGCAGGCAAGCAGCAAGCTGGAGAGCTGGGCCATCACTGGTATAGTAAAACATGAGGCCAAGGGCCTTGCAGGATGGCTTAAAAGGCTCCAAGGACTCATGAAAAGTGAACAAAAAGTCCAGTTCTGAGCCGACCGCACAAGGCGCAGTCCAGGTTTCACTGGCCATGTCCTTTGCACTCTCCTGCTGCTGTTAAACTAAGTGGACTTTTATGGGAGAGCAGTAATACTTGCCTCTGTGTGCCGGCACTACAACTATAATAATTATACAGAGCACGTGGCACTCTTCATAATTATACGCATGTCAACCTTTTAAGTTTACTCTTAATTATAAAGTCCGACTGTACACAATAATATAAAAAAAACTGTTTTCCATCAGTATACGTCAAAGCAGTGAAGTAAAACGTGGAAAGAACTCTGATCACAACTGCCTGAACAAACATGTTCAGTGTTACAACTTGAAGTTAAATCAGGTTTTAAAGATTCAATGAAATATTTCACTCCTTACTGTGCAGATATAGCACCAAAAAAAAAACTATGGAGTAACTGTTGATATTTCACATATACTGTATTTAAAAAATATGCCTGCGGATTAACATCAGTCAGTTATTTGCCCAATCCTGTGTCAGCAAGGGCTCTTCCAGGAATTCCTCCATATCAATGTTGTGAAGCAGCAAAGAAATAAAGTATAGCTTGAGTATGATGAGGGTTCCAGGCTGCACTTCGGTCAGGTGGCTAAGCTGTGCTGTGCAACTCAAATGGCCCATGACTTACCACACAAGAAGGCATTCGAAGACTGATCATCTACAGCATGTGCAACAATATTTGCTTTATGGACGGCTAAAATGAATGAGGAATTTCCATGTTTCAACAGGCATAAGAATCAAGAGAGATGAAATCAGAAACTATAGCCACATTAAAAGTTGGTACAATTAAATACTGGTACTTACTCTAATTAGCAAAAACACTGAGATTTGGCTGTGGTCAAGTTTAAAAAATAATGTTGAAAACTAGAAAAAATGTCTTAATGAATAGTGAGTTTAAGGTTCTGTAGTTGGAGGTTTTACATCGATTATCAGCAACAGTGTAACACAACGGAAATTCTTTATTCACGTCTCTGTATTTTGTAATCTGAATCTCTATTTCCTTTTTTTTTTTTTCCAGACTTACCGACAGACGGCAGTCAACGGTCAGTGCGGTTACTGAGAAAATTTGATACACACATCTAGTTTGACCCTTTACCTTAAATAAAATGTGAAGAGAAACAAGAAAGACTGGCTTTGCTGTAAACTGTAAACATACCAGGTCTCAACCCAACCATTTACCAGGTCTTTATACTGTATATATAATGTTTTACAGCGTCAAACCTGTGGTCTTGCTATCCACAGAGCAAAACAGACACTGCTGACGTGTTCATCCCTCCTATCTGGGGAGGGGCGAGCATGTCGGGTAAGAGTACTGGGCTTTTGTCCCACCACATGTCTATTGTGGCTAAACCTTTCCCTTGGGGGCAATTAGGACCTTTTAGTTTGTTGTAAGAGGACCTAAGTACGAGTGGATTGAGCCAGAAAAAACATTTTTGAGCTAAACCAAAAACAGAAGTGCATTGAGCGTCTCTGCACTCCTGGACTTCTGAGCATCTCTCTATTAAAAAATGTGCAGGCCTACACTGAACAGACAGGAACTGTGGCAGCTTTACAGGGGCAGAGAGGTGACAGGGTTGAGAGAGCTGGGGAGGGGAGCCTTCAACTCCACCCAAAGCCAAACCAAAAGGGCAAACAACTCAAGACCAACAATGTTGTTGGGCAAAGACATGCTTCATGAGAAATGTAGAGTTAGAGGATATCCATGTTTCACTTGAACTTTCTCATGGCTGAATGGAAATCTGGGGCAAGAGAAGTGTGACGGGTAATGGTATGCAGTGAGATCTGCCATAGCATGCAAAAAGGCAAACACATGCATACCATACCATACCATACCATTTTATTTATAAAGCACTTTCAACAGGAACAAGTCCACACCAAAGTGCTGGACAAACAAACACGCAACAGGCAACACAGACAATGAAGAACATCACGAAAAACATAAAAACATTGCAGATCATAAATAAATGCATGTTGTTTAACACAGCAGAGACACAGAGCAAATGAAAAGACATTGCGGTACTGTAAGCAAAGGTGTTAGTGAGAGATAAGTCTAAAGAGTGGGTATAAGTGTGTGATTGAAGGAGTTTGTTTGAACAAGGATGAAAATGTATGCACAAGGATGTTTAACAGATGGGTAAAGATAGTGGTTTGGAGAATAAGTAAAACTGGGGAATAAAAAGAAAAAGGCAGGTGAGCCATATTTGAGTGTACAAATTCCCCTAATGTAGGGAGACCCCATCTCCTGCAGAAGATAACATTTCCCATGCAGGCTTGAGCGGATTGCCAGCGAACAGTACTCGAACCACTGAGCAAAAAGTCATGAGTGATGAGGAAGGGTTAAGAGAACTGAACCCATTTAAGTCACCCAAATAAGGGCTGTACAAGCCAGTGATGGATGCTCCAGAGTTCCTGAGGGAATAAGAGCACTGGCAGTGGGAAGGGTAATGCGTGGGGAATGAGCAGGGGTCCTGCGATTGCCACTTAATGAAAACAGATTGGTTTGATAAATGATATAGGCTTAATGTCTAAAAAGAAATATGTGCACTTATTTTTAACAAAACTACTTCAAAACAGTGAACTTATTTTATTCATTCAACCTTTATTTATTTAAAAAATAATGTGAATAACAGTCTAAAAAAGATGGGAACTCTAAATTTTAGCCACTCTCAGTGTGACAATATTTTACTAAAATGTTCAATCTTTGTTAAAAATGTGGTCGCAAACAAGCTTTATGCAGCTGAAGCAAAGAGCAACAGGATTTATCGTTTGGGGCCTTTTGAAAACACTACAAACACTAATTACCACGGCAAAGGTGCAACGCTTGATGGTGGTGGACTCGACTGCAAAACACTTGCTATCCAAACAATGTATCATTAGCCTGTAAGCACAGTTGTAGTGTGTTTAAACCAACTGAGCATTCTTCCATTACCCCTGTGTTCCCAGAAACTTCATAAGTGTGTCATTTTACATATGCATGCTTCTGTGGAAGAGAGTTTGGATAAATAGTGGTGTGCACAGATGTGTGCCCTTAATAAAATGTTTCATTGACTTCCTCTCTAAAATATCACAAGTGGAGCCATTATTTAACACAAAGCTCTGGCCAGCTTGGAGAGGACAAGGCTGTGCAGAATACTTGTGCTTAACAAGCACACTTAACCCCAGCCGGCCATGCAAACCCCAAAGAAAGGAAAGACTGTTCCCCAGAAGTGACATGGCACAGAAGGGCAAACAGGCCAAGGTACAGAAAGGAGGGGACAGCATCGTTAATGAACTTATGGAGTCCAATGGCTCAATTATCGTACACAGAGTAAAGAGGACAGTGTTCAACTTAAACTAGAGGTAAATGAGGTTATTTAAGCTCAATAAAAGTTTATACACCTGAGTAAAATTAAAATGTAGTGTCTTTGTTTTCAATATTCCAAAAACGTTGCATTAAAATGTTAAAGCACCAGTTTTGATACATGCATGTACGTAGCACTGCTGTTATCAGTCACTCTTGTAAGAAACAATGAATGCATGGCATCATCATTTAGTATCCAACTTAAGTTTATCTCATTAGGAAAACTGAAAAAAATTTGAGTGGCTAAAACTACAGCCCTCAGAGACAACTCTGTGCTGTTTTTGTAAGGCCCTTGTTATGTCTGTACTTTCTATTTCATTTGTGCTAAACGTGTTGCCTCTCTTATTGCAATATCTTGGGAACATTTCAAAATTGTAACTTTACTTGAAAAAGAATGATGGGTACCGTATTCATTTGCTTAGTTCATCGGGAATGTGTGCCAAGTATTGAATTTGGAGGGGGGAAACCACAGTTCTTGAGAGGGGAAAAATCCAGAGGCTAAACTGTAGAACAAAATGTGAGTACATGTATTCACTTTTCAAGCTATACGTAAAGACTAATGTATTTCAAGAATAGGCTGTAAATTTTGAAAAGGGACATAGCCAACCTTATACTGTACTGTATTTCTTTTTTTTTTTCTTTTTTTTTTTCCCATTTATAGATGGCCTCCCTTCACACCTTTTAGCCATCCTCTCACTCCAATATATATTTTTTTAATTAAGAAAGAAAGAAAGAAAGAAAAGAGAAAGTAAGACAACAAAACAACAATTATTATTATTACTTATACTGTATTTCAAAGTCAAAGTCAAAAGTCATAGTCAAAGTCAATTTTATTGTCAGAACTGCAATATGTACAGGACGTACACAGGATTGAAATTGTGTTTCTCTCAGTCCCTCGGTGCAACAGTAACCACTTAAACACTAAAACACTGAAACATTTAATAAACATAAAATAGTAAAAGTGTAACACTGTCCTGAGTTTTTGCATAGTAGTATAAAAGTATGAAAATTTACACCAACACTAAAACACTAAACATTTAATGAACATAAGCATAAAATGAAATAATAAAAGTGTAATACTGTCCTGAGTTTTTGCATAGTAGTATAAAAAAGTATAAAAAGTATATCTATAAAAAAAAAAGTATATTCTCATTAGTTTATAAATTACTGTTTTAAAGTTCTTGATCTAGATTTATGTTTTCACCATCGTGGTCATTTAAAAAAGAAAAAGAAGAAAATGCTTTTAATAGAGCCAAGGCCATAGTATTTAATGACTGAGTCCAGCTGATGAATTCATAATGACTTGTGAGAAAATTGTAGTAATTTAGATTTTGATTAAAAATAATAATAAAAAAGTTTTAAACAAGTGTCTATTGGAGCTGTGTTTGGGAGCCACTACCTATCAATAATCAGTGCCAAAACAATTAAGGAAACTTCCACATTAGCTTCATTTTAACTACTACATCATGAACTACATTCATAACTTCTGGCTTCAAGCCCTCTAAAAAAGAAGCACTCCATGGATGAGTTCAAGGATTCATGAAGTCTTGCAAGACAATTGATCACTCCTAGTGGGGCAATCTGCGTGGGGTTTTGTTTTTCTTTTTTCAGTCTTTATGAACATAAAAAAACAAGTGGACCAGTCTTGGCACTGTAGCCATGGGTGGAGAGTGACTGGCATGTGGAGCTGAAGGGCTGTGGGATGTGGGAAGCCTGACAGAAGGATAAACGCTACCTAAATATTACAATACACACTCTTACCCACACAACCAAAACCTAGCCTAAATACAGAGGCGCCCTGCGTTTAAGTCAGGGCATCAAAAGTTGCATCGAAGGTGAAGACAAGAGAATCTGCTCTAGACAGGCGAATTAAAGCATGACCTATGGGCCCCATTGAGTAACATTAGTGGGAGCTTCCTGTGTGCAGGCACCATTCTGTTGACAGTCCATCATTGTTCAGGAAGGTGGACAGTCACCATCACACACACACACGCTGATGCCTTGCTTTACAATAACAGCACAGCAGCCGTGACTCCACATTTGTCAGCAAGATGTTTAAATAGAGTTCTCGTTATTGGTCTTTATTTGAAAGACTGGGGTACGGCTGCAGACTGATAGTAGAACACTGTCTGGTTAATGTTGAGTTCCTCACCTTAACTGACTACGTGGGACAAGAGAGCAGGTTCAGAATGGAGTGGGGGGTGTTGAGGTGGAGCAGACGGGTACCAACTGGGAGGGAAAGGGCTGTAGATAAGCAGTAACCTGGGTCCGTTGGCCCGAGGATATTAAATCAAAGTCAGTCACTCCCATGAGCTCGCAAACATCAGCATTCCCACTGCTTATCACACTAATCAGTTATCCAGTGCTTCTGCAAACATGTCTGCTATCATCAAACACTCACTCCTTCACTTACAAACATGCAAAAAAAAATCGAAATCATCCAGAAATTTCCAGTTCAATAAATAACCTGATTAATTCATAGCTATTTCTTGGAAACCAAAGTCCCCCATGCATAGCAACAAACATTTTAAAGCAGAATTGTATGAGTTCTGTGAATCTGTGAATGTTAATACTCACTTTTGTTGCCTACTAAGAAGACAACAGGCTGAATATCAGATTCCTCGTTGGCCTTCTTTACCATGCTGAACCAGTCCTCTAGATTCTCAAAGCTCTGGTAGTTGGTTATATCATAAACAAGCAGAACACCCTGGAAAACAAAGGTTAAGGTTATCATGAGCACCTCTCATGGACATTTGTTCACTGATAGATAAGAGAAGCGTATACATAGCAGAGTTTCGGTAACCTCAGATGACTCGGGGTTATTATTGATATAAAGTGGAAAAATAAATCAGTAGGTGGCACTGTTTCTCTTTTTACATTTGGCGACAGACACTTTTAATGGGAAATCATTCACCTTCACAGGTAAACTTTGGTCCTTTTTGTTGTCATTTATTACAACTTTGGACATTCAGAAACCAGAACAGTGGTTTGAACATAAATAGTTCCTTCTGTGGTACGCAGAACGTTGATTCACTGAAGAACAAAGGTCACATTTGGTTATCAACCGTCTCAGTAATGAATGATGGCTGTCTGCTTCGAGTTTTTCTCCTCTCTCAGTAATCCATAGCACTGCTAAAAGAGCCATGCAACAATACCAGAGCCATGTTTGGGCAAATAGTCAGGTCAAAAGGAGTTGTTTAAATGAACACATACATGAATAAAAAAAATAGAGACACAAGAGCTGCTGGCTTAAATCAAAACAAATAGCTCAAGTAAATGCTCAGCCATCTTTATCAGTACTACAACTTTTGCTTTTTCTAAAGGACTAGAACTGAGCGAGTGCCAAAGAAAACACCTCTTCTTTTTACTGCATGATGCAACATGACTGAAAAGCTTTCTGTTGCATTTTGTTCAACCGACACGCACTGTCACAACACGCAAGGTCGTGCCGACAGCTTACGCCTCCGACAATTACTCTGAGCCTCAGTGAACAGCCATGATTAATTACAGGATACCCCGTGCCAAACAAAAGGTGTTAAAGTTTTAGGCAATGCTGATGTGAAAACTCACTAAGCAAAGGGTAGTAATTTGTCACTGAAAATAAATAAAGAATAGTAATAAAAATTAATGATGGTCTCTCAATGCAATGGAAGAGGTTTTGAAAAAATGCCAAGAAGAAACACTTTTATTAAGTACTGGTATATTAAATAATGAAAAACCATTGTTTATTTAGCTTCTATTGATAAATGGCAACAGAGTATGTTGTTATAGTTAATAAGTAGAAAAAATGTTGCCATATATAAGATAATTAATTTCAAGATGGTTTAAGTTAAACTTTAGGTGGGCCCCTTCAAATACGAGATGGTGACAGACATTCAATTTTGTCCAAATGACCACCACTTGAGCAGACACCTTCCTTATGCTTATAATAATGTTCAGTTGTCATTGAATCAATAAATTAATTTTTTCTGAGGACAGATAAAATTTTATATATTATAAATAATTTAATATTTATTATGTAAGAGCTGAGCACATCAGTAAACGTGTCTGTTTATGAGTGGGTCCTTACACGAGCTCCATAGACATATTTATCCAGCATTTTTCCCCCTAGAGTTTGGCCTCCAATGTCCCAAACTTGCAGAGTCACGTTCAAGTTGCCTGCATTGAAGAAAAAAGAAAAAAACAGAAGAAAAACAACTACATGTACTGGAAATTTTATAATTACATTTTATGAACAAAACCATACTTCACAATTTAGTTTTCCATTTCTGTTTTTCATAAATGCTTTGACTGATTAAACTTTAGCTTAACATAAATGTTAAAAATTGCTAAAAAATAATAA
>JBBPBX010073648.1:0-17771 GCA_038048925.1 Garcialebias charrua
TTTCCACAAACTTGGAGTAGTAGTCCACCAAAAGTACATAGTTGTTGCCGTTGAATGTAAAAAGGTCTGCTCCAATTTTCTGCCACGGTCTTTCTGGGAGTTCGCTTGGCATTAATGGTTCCACTGGGTTGGGACGCTCTTTAATGCATATTGTGCAGTTTTTCACAAGTTCATTTATTTGACCACTCAGGCCAGGCCACCACACTGTCTCTCTTGCTCTCTCTCTGCATCTGGACATACCTTGGTGTCCCTCATGTAGGGCTGAGAGAACGGAACCACGCATGGCAGAAGGAATCACTAGTCTGGTGTCTTTTAGCAACAACTCGTTATACACTGTTAAAGTGTCTCTGTGTGGCCAATAAGCTTTTATTGGGCCCTTGAGATGGTTGTACTCTGGCCAGCCACTTTGACAAAATGACATGACTTCTGAGCAAATGCTGTCACTTTTTAGCTGTGCTTTTAGCTGTGTGAGGTACATAGAGCTAGCAGGCATGCTCTTTATAATTTCATCCACATAGATGTTTGTGTCCTCTAGTAGTTCAGCTGTGTTCTTAAAATCAGGGTCCTGATTAACTGGTGCACGTGACAGTGTGTCTGCTGTTAGAAGTGCCTTGCCTGGGGTGTGTGTGATGGTGTAACTGTACCTCATCAGTCTCATTCTGAACCGCTGGATCCTGGGTGGAAGTTCTGTTAGTGCCTGTTGTCCTAGCAGGCTGATGAGTGGCTTGTGATCAGTCTCTAAGGAGAAGTGTCTCCCGATGAGGAAATCTCTAAATCTTTCACATCCCCATGTTAGTCCCAGGGCCTCCTTCTCCACCTGTGCATATCTCTGCTCCGTCTCTGTTAAAGAGCGAGATGCGTAAGCCACAGGTCTCCACTGCCCTCTCTCTTCTTGAAACAGAACTGCTCCCAGGCCATAAGATGAGGCATCTGCAGACAGTTTTAAGTCTTTGTTAGGGTCGTAGAGTGCAAGAACCGATGTTGATGTTAGTTCTCTTTTCAGCTGATCAAATGCGGTTTGTTGTGCACAGCTCCAAACCCACTGATTTTTCTTTGAGAGCAAGTCTCTTAGGGGCTTATCCTTTTCAGCCAGGCCTGGGATGAATTTGCCCAACTGGTTGACCATACCAAGAAAGCTGCGCACTTCACTGACATTTGTTGGCTCTTTCATTGCTAAAACTGCTTTTATTTTGTCTGGGTCCGGCTGGACTCCTGCTGCAGACAAAATGTGTCCGAGGAACTTTACTTCCTTTTTGCTTAGGTCACATTTATCTAGGTTTAATGTGACACCAGCTTCTTGCAGTTTAAGCACGGTGTGTAGACGAGCATCATGTTCCTGCTGGTCCTGTCCCCAAATGAGGATGTCATCCATGTGACAGACCACTCCAGGTAGTCCATTAAGGATCAGTGACATTTTTCGCTGGAAATGCTCAGGTGCAGAGGCTATTCCAAAAGGAAGACGGTTGAAGTGGAAGCGGCCAAAAGGGGTGATGAATGTTGTGTAGTGCGCTGACTCAGGAGACAATGGAACCTGCCAGAAGCCTCTGTTTGCGTCCAGCTTACTAAACACTTTAGCTCCTGCCAGTGATCCCAGTGTCTGTTCAACTGAAGGAAGGATGAACTTCTCTCTGCAAACAGCTTCATTTAGGTGAGTGAGGTCTACACAAATGCGAACAGAGTCATTTGATTTTGGTACTGGGACTATACCTGCACACCATTCTGTTGGTTCCTCAACTCTGCTGATTACGCCCATGGATTCCATGTTATTCAGCTCCCGCTTAACCTTGTCCATTAGAGGGATGGGGATCCTTCTTGGTGTGGCCAGGGAGAAAGGTACTGCATTGGGTTTCAACTTAATAGTGTATGGTTGTTGCATTAAACCCAAACCCTGGCACAGTTTTGGGTAACTGTCTTTTAACCCATTAATGTCTATGCTGTCTGCTCTACACACAAGATTTAACTTGACACTTGCGGGCCTGCTTAACAGTGCCATCTGCAGATCTTTGATAACATACACATTTTCTTCTATCTGCCGTTCACCTTTACATAATGTCTCTTTGTACATACCCAACACATCTAGCGGAGTACCACCTGGTCCTAACAAAGGTCTATCTGGCATGCTCAACTCTGTCACATTTTGGTTTATACAGTAAAACAACTGGGCTGGAATAACCGATACATCTGCTCCAGTGTCAATCTTAAACCTAACATTGTGGTTTCTGATAGTAAGGTCTGCATACCAGGGATCTGACCCTGCATCCACAGAACCAAGGAACACAGGTATGTCATTACTTTTCTCTGTTTCAACAACATGCACAGATTTAACAGATTTACACACCTTACTGTAGTGTCCTCTTTTACCACATGAGTGACAGGTTACATCCTTTGCTGGGCATTGAAATTTTCCATGTGCGGGTGTCTTTCCACACCTGTAGCACGATCTTTCATTTGGTGATTTGTCCTTATTAAAATATTTTGGTTGGCTGTGAGGCTTTGTTGTTGGACGCTTTTGTTTCCTATTTTTGGCAAACACAGCATCTATTTCCAACTTGTTGTCCCCTCTGATGTCCGTCTGTTGTCTTTTGATGGTTTCTGACTGCCGGGCCTGGTTAACAGCTTTCTCCAGAGTCAAATCTTTGTCCAGTTGAAGTCTCTCAGCTAAGCTGGTGTCCCTCAGTCCCACGACGAGGCGATCTCTTATTAACTCATCATGCAGTGCTCCATAACTGCAGTTTTCAGCCAAAGCATACAACGCAGTGACAAACGAGTCAACTGTTTCATTTACTTGTTGTATTCTCTGATTGAACCGAGCCCTCTCATAAATTGTGTTTTTCCTAGGCACAAAATATGTATCTAGGGTGTCTCTTACTGCCAGGTATTGCTGTCTTTGCATGTCCGATAAAGCCTGTCCCCGTAAGATATCATCTGCTTCATCCCCCATGCAGTATATGAGCGTATTTACCTGGTTAGCTTCTGTTGGAATATGTTCTCATCTTATGTTATTGTTGTTATTATGTGTGCATGTTATATCGTTGTTGTCCACTAGGGGCAGTGAGTTTCTTGTGTGTAGGTAGCGCTGTTCTAGATCTGCTGTAGAAGAAGAGTTTACATGTGTGCCACTCGTAATAAAGAAGCTACAGCTATCTGACGGAAAGAAGTGTGGTTCTTAACATGAGTGCTGAACGAGAAAACAACGCCGGTGAACATGAAAACTCAACAGGTTATGGGCCCAGACGTCGCACGGGAGGACGGTGGGACAGACTCGTTTTCAACGGAGACGAAAACAACTACGAACTTTGGGAGGTAAAGTTCCTGGCTTATCTAAGAACGCTAGGCTTGAAAGACGCCATCTTATCTGCAGACCCAGATGAAGAGAAAAACGCGGAATGTTACGCAGAACTAATACAGACCCTCGATGATAAGAGTCTGTCGTTGGTCATGCGAGATGCCGCCGACGACGGGAAGAAAGCTCTGCAGATACTACGCGGCCATTACGCCAGCCAGGGTAAGCCCAGGATTATCGCCCTTTACACGGAGCTCACGTCCTTATTAAAAGAACCCGGCGAAACAGTGACAGACTATGTTTTACGTGCTGAAAAAGCAATAACGTCTCTGAGAAATGCAAAAGAGGTTATTAGCGACGGACTAATAATAGCAATGATTCTGAAGGGATTGCCAGAATCATACAAGCCTTTTGCTATTCACACGACACAGAGCAGTGAAGAATTGACGTTCACCCAATTCAAGAGCAGACTCCGAAGCTATGAAGAGACAGAAAAGTTTGAAAGCAACCTAAAGGCAGATAATGTAATGAAAGTGGACATGACAACTTTAAGCTGTTACAACTGCGGCCTGCGCGAGCACGTGGCCAAAGACCGTCGCCAAAAGGCCGCGCCTTTAGACTGTTACAACTGCGGCCTTCGCGGGCACATGGCCAGGGACTGCCGCCAAAAAGCCGAGCCAAAATGGTGCAGCTACCACAGAAGCACGACCCACAGTGACCAAACATGCAGAAGAGGACCGAGACAGAAGGATGAGGCCAAGCAGACGTCAGACATGCAGGACAACCACGAGGGGGACTGGGCCATGGCGTCCAAAGGCACAACCCACAGTGACCAGACATGCAGAAGAGGACCGAGACGGAAAGATGAGGCCAAGCAGACGTCAGACGTGCAGGACAACTGATGGAGATGTTCAATATTTATCATCTAAAACTAATTACTCTGACCCAATAATTATAACCCAGCTCACTTATATCAAATATTCTCTGTTCCCTTTAAACACTTATATTTGATAGTACAAACATGTTGTTTGCTTTTTCTTGATACAGAAAAGACAGTCTTCTAGCCTTGACAAATGTTTGGACTAGATGTTCTTGTTTGATCAGAACCATGACTTGTTTGTTTTATCTGTAAGACGTCAGAGCTTGTCAAACTCCACCTGCTTCTTGTTTAAATAGCTTGTCATGTCCAGTACAATTTGGAATTGTGCAGGACAATGTATTTGAGACCAAACTAAGTTTCAAAGGACATTAAAAGCCCTTCCCCTTTGCAAAGTTGTTTGTCTGATTTAACACTGTTCTCTTGTTTATCTTTGTGTGGTTTTTATTAAGGTAACAGGGGTTTAAAATCCCCATCAACAACCACGAGGGGGACTGGACCATGGTGTCCAAAGCCAGCTGGAATCATCTGCCCCGCAACATCAAGCAAAATGGAATAATGGTGGACTGTGGAGCAACATCACACATCATTACTGATGAAGAACTGTTCACGAGAATCGACAAGACTTTTGATCCAAGCAGACACTACATGGAACTGGCAGATGGAAAGAAGATGAACAACGTTGCACTGAAGCGTGGTGATGTACAAATTGAACTGTTGAACTCAAAGGGAAGGTATGTTAAAATTACTCTGAAAAATGCTTTATTCATCCCATCCTACCCACAGAGCATATTTTCTGTGATATCAGCTACAGCAAATGGAGCCAGTGTAACATTCATAGATGGACAAAATGAGCTGCTGGGTAAAGATGGTACTGTGTTCCCTATTGAGGTTCATGAGAAACTGTATTACCTGAGGATGAAAAATAATGATGAAGGATACATTGAGGAAAACTTAAATGACATAACCAACAATGATAAAGTTAAGCTAGCTTGTGACCTGAAAACATGGCATGAAATATTAGGACATTGTAACATGACTGATGTTATGAAATTACAAAATGTGGTAGAGGGAATGAAAATCACTGATAACAGCAAAATGGAATGTAACACCTGTACAGAAGGGAAATTTATTAACAACAGAAACAAGGAGTCAGATGTTAGAACGAGCAAGCCACTAGAGTTGGTCCATACTGATTTGTCAGGACCTGTTACCCCTACAGGCTTAGAGGGACACAGGTATGTCATTTCTTTTACTGATGACTTCTCTGGGGCTGTTGCAGTCTATTTTCTGAAAAACAAAAGTGAAGCGACTGAAGCGACAAAGAAGTTTCTGGCAGACTGGGCACCCTATGGGAATGTTATGTGTTTTAGGTCGGACAATGGTACTGAGTACACAGGTAACGACTTTCAAACACTACTCAGAGATAAAGGCATTAGACACGAAACATCATCACCATACTCCCCACACCAAAACGGAAAAGCAGAGAGACAATGGAGAACACTTTTTGAAATGGGAAGATGTATGTTATCAGAAAAGGGATTACCTAAAGAACTGTGGCCATATGCCATTCAGTGTGCTGCCCACATTCGCAACAGATGCTATAATAACAGAACCAAGGACACCCCATATTTCTTAATGACAGGAAGAAAACCAAATCTTTCAAATATGTGGGTATTTGGATCAGAATGTTATTCATACAACAACCAACACAAGAAACTAGACTCAAGAGGAGAAAGGGGACTGTTTTTAGGGTACAACAAAAACAGCCCAGCTTATTTAGTGTACCACCCACAGATGAGAAAAGTTTCCAAACACAGGCTGGTAAAATTCATCAAAGAAAATGGTGTTGACCAACAAACACAGACAGATGTTTGGGAGCAAGGGATCCAGAGTGACAGATACCCAATGCAGGAAAATAGACAGGATGTAACACCATTAACTCAGGACATTACCCAAAATGTCACCCCAAGTGACAAAGAGGAAGTTACTCTTCAAGAAACTCAAAATGGCGAGTTTTCAGATTATATCACTGAGAGTAAAACTGACCATGAACAAACTCAAACAGAGCAAAATGATCGTTATCCAAAAAGAGAGAGAAGACCCCCAAAATACCTCGAAGATTACCAATCAGATGCGACACAAATAACTATCGATCATTGCTACAAGGCTGTATTTGGTGTCCCTCAAACATTCAATGAGGCTCAGAAGTCACCACATGCAGAAAAATGGAGACAAGCCATGAGGGATGAAATTGACTCGCTCAAAGAAAACGAAACATTTGAACTGAGCACCCTACCAGAGGGCAGGAATTCAGTTGGAGGAAAATGGGTATATACACTTAAAGAAAATGAAGGAAAAGAGATTTACAAAGCAAGATTTGTAGCTAAAGGCTACAGCCAAACAGAAGGTATAGATTACCATGAAACTTTTGCACCAACAGCTAATATAACGTCAGTACGAGCATTAATGCAGATAGCAGTTCAAAACGACCTTAAAGTACATCAGATGGATGTCAAAACAGCTTATTTACATGCCCCAATTGAGGAAGAAATTTACATAGATCAACCAGAGGGGTTTGAACAACAAACAGAAACAGGACCGAGATGTGTGTATAAATTAAAGAAGTCCTTATATGGATTAAAACAATCAGGGAGAAATTGGTACAAACTATTGAACGATCACCTTGAACAAGACAACTTTGAACGAAATCTAGTTGATCATTGTGTGTACAGAAAACAAACTGAAAACGACACGATTATCGTGCTCATTTGGGTGGATGACCTGATCATCGCTGCTAGCAGCATTGAGATTTTGAACAGTTTCAAAGAAACAATGAAATCAAAGTTTAACATGAAGGACTTAGGAAAAATATCAAACTTTTTAGGTATACATTTTGAACAAGGAGAAGATGGAATAAAAATGAGCCAAGAGAAATACATCCTAAAAGTGTTAGAAAAATACGGGATGCTAGACTGCAAACCCAGATCCACCCCATGTGAACCAAAGCTCGATCACAAAGAAAATCATGAGAGCGACAAAACAAATGTAGTAGATCCTACGAACTATCGTGAGATAGTAGGTAGTCTGATCTATGCTATGACCTGCACCAGACCAGACATCAGTTGGATAGTAAGCAAACTTTCCCAGACATTAGCTAAACCTATGAAAGAGGATTTAATAAACGCTAAACATGTTTTAAGGTATCTAAAAGGTACTAGTGACTACGAATTAAATTTCAAGAAGAACAAGGAAGACTTGAAACTTATAGCTTACAGTGACTCGGACTGGGCATCCTCAGTGGAGGACAGACGCAGCACCACGGGTTATTGTTTCAGTTTAACACCACAAGGTCCAGCCATTTCCTGGAAATCCAAGAAACAACCAACTGTGGCTCTTTCCACGTGTGAGGCTGAGTACATTGGGTTAACAGCTACTACACAAGAAAGCCTGTATTTATGTCAACTTTTAAATGGCATTGATAACAAGAAGTACAGCTGCACACTGCTTCATGGTGATAACCAAGGAGCCATTGCATTGTGTAAAAACCCTGTGAACAGACAGAGATCCAAGCACATCGATGTAAAGTATCATTTTATACGTGATGCACTAAGAGAGGAAAGGATCAAAGTGGTGTACTGTTCATCTGAAAATATGTTGGCGGACATCTTAACCAAACCTGCATCAAAGACAAAACTTTTGAAATTCAAAGGATGGTTTTTTGGACAATAAGGTCTAGAAGGTAAAGAAGATGAGAACAAGGGGGGGTGTTGGAATATGTTCTCATCTTATGTTATTGTTGTTATTATGTGTGCATGTTATATCGTTGTTGTCCACTAGGGGCAGTGAGTTTCTTGTGTGTAGGTAGCGCTGTTCTAGATCTGCTGTAGAAGAAGAGTTTACATGTGTGCCACTCGTAATAAAGAAGCTACAGCTATCTGACGGAAAGAAGTGTGGTTCTTAACATGAGTGCTGAACGAGAAAACAACGCCGGTGAACATGAAAACTCAACAGCTTCTGAGCTTTGATGTAGGTTGCTAGCAAGACGGAACCTTTCAAACCTCCTTATCCACTTCTCCCATTGCTGTGGTTTGGAGAAATCAAATGGCTCGGGGGGCTGGATGGTAAACGTGGCGTTTGGGGGTAAATTGCCATTAGCATTGTAGCTGTTGACAGCCTGTTGCTGGTGCAGTTGAATGCGAGGCTGCGTAGCTGCTGCGTTAGCTCCCGCGCTAGCTCCCGCTTCTTCTTCAGACATTCTTCTGTGTCTTTAGCGCTTTTTTTCGCTCACCAAACTGTCTACCGTTGTCCCCCGACGTTTAGCTCTTACTGTCGATCCCACTTGTTTTTACACAAGGATTCGAACGACACTTTGTAGAGCAACTCAGAGAACGTCTTTAATCTTCGTAAACCCGGAAACAACCCCCGCACCCTTTCACAATAAAACCGGATACAGTTATACCAAATACATTGTACCACAGAACGTGTATCGATGGAGTGCACTAAATATACAGATGATAGGGAGAGATTGAA
Organism: Garcialebias charrua; assembly: GCA_038048925.1. NCBI lineage: Eukaryota > Metazoa > Chordata > Actinopteri > Cyprinodontiformes > Rivulidae > Garcialebias > Garcialebias charrua. The sequence continues at coordinate 8,694 of JBBPBX010073648.1, forward strand.
AGAAAAAGTCAAAGAGACAGGGAGAGTTTGGAGTAGGAGGAACATTAGGAACTGAAGGTGATAGGGATAAAATAAATGATATTAGAAAAGCATTGTTTAAATATTTACAAAACATCAATATTAAAAATAGAACTGTATAAAGAAAGGAGGCCATGAGCTACACACTCTTGCTCAGTAGGTGGCGGTATGCACCTAAACGATGTTTGCAATCTGCCAATAAACCAAAAGAAGAAGAAGAAGAAAAACAAACCCACGAAGAAGAATCCACCAGAAGTGTTTTTGCAGCTGCGGTCAAAAGCGTGGCTTAACATTAATAAAATGACCAGTCAGCTCAGTGCAGCACTTGCAATAATTTTATGTTGTGCAAAGGAGGGTGAAGTAAAAAAGTGGCCCGTCTTTAACGAGCTCCGTCGGATTATTTCCGCTCAGAAGTAACAGAGTGGTGGTCCATGACGTCCGTCTCTATCAGGTAAATAAAACTATAAACTACGTCTCATACCAACATTAAGGTAGCTAACAAGTTATACTAGATCGATAGGCGGATAGGTGCAGCGTCCGCAGTGAAGCGGGCGCTGTACCGGTCTGTCGTGGTGAAGAGAGAGCTGAGTCAAAAGGCAAAGCTCTCAATTTACCGATCGATCTACGTTCCCACCCTCATCTATGGTCATGAGCTTTGGGTTATGACCGAAAGAACAAGATCTCGGATACAAGCGGCTGAAATGAGTTTTCTCCGCAGGGTGGCTGGACTCTCCCTTAGAGATAGGGTGAGAAGCTCAGTCATCCGGGAGGGACTCGGAGTAGAGCCGCTGCTTCTCCACATCGAGAGGAGCCAGTTGAGGTGGCTCGGGCATCTGGTTAGGATGCCTCCTGGACGCCTCCCTGGTGAGGTGTTCCGGGCATGTCCCACCGGGAGGAGACCCAGAGGAAGACCCAGGACGCGCTGGAGGGACTATGTTTCTCGGCTGGCCTGGGAACGCCTTGGGATTCCCCCGGAGGAGCTGCTCCAAGTGGCTGGGGAGAGGGAAGTCTGGGCCTCCCTACTTAGGCTGCTACCCCCGCGACCCGACCCCGGATAAGCGGAAGAAGATGGATGGATGGATGGAACAAGTTATACTCGATTTAAAGTGGTAGGTCAGCTCAAATGCAAACACGATGCTAACGTTAGCTTGTACATTTTCTTATAAAAACGACCTGAAATGGCTAATGTTAGCTTGGCTCCACAGCGCCCAAGATAAATACATCAATGCAACTGAATGAAGAGTGACACAGAACAGTTACAGCATATATTGTGAAAAGGTTGCATCCCCTTTTCAGATGTGGAATCACCAATATTTAGGTTAGTTGCAATAACAACAGAGCTAATAATGCAATAATGCTAAGCCAACGTGACATTTGTTTATATGTTTGCAGGGACATGAAGAACACACCACCTACCATGGACCACTTGTCAAATAAGTTAATCCCACCTTGTTATAAGGTGGAGAAGCGCTGCTCTGCTCTTTAATCAGAAGATGGATGACGTGTCTGGCAGCAGATCCAGAGAAAACTGAGCAGGTGAAATGTCATTAATGCACAACTGTCTTTTCTGCTATTAAAATCTGAAATCTAAATACATGTACTAGTAATTTTCTTTGCGGTCAACAGAGGAAGACTGTGGAGATAATGGGGTCACCATGGAGTCTGAAGAAAGGCCTGAGAATGAGGGAGTGGAGGAGGAGAGTGTATGATGAAATTATATACTTTCTCAATCTTAATAATAATTTAATAATCCCTTTTTACTGATAATACTGATGAACCTGTTGTTTGGTTAGGAACCACCTCCCTGCAGTCTGTCCAGAAAGTCTCCACTGGAGCTTTTGCTGAGGAAGAGGCAGAGAACATAATGTCACAGCTCCATGTCCATGAAGAGAGGGCTGCAGATGGACCAGGACTTTTCGCCAGCCGTTCTGTCTGAGGACCCTGCTGCTGGTGGTGGAACCAACACAAGACTTATCCTTTGCTTCTCATATTTGTGTTCAAGCTTCTCCCACACCCAGCAAACATGTTGTCCACTGCAGGAGACACTGTCTGTCCAGAACACTCACACATATTACTGCCTGAGAAGCAGATATGATCATTTTCCTCAGCAAGAACAGTTTCTGATTTTATACTGTACTTGCTGCAAACCGGGACTGGATTGTACAAGTTACTCTTTTTTATTAGTATAACTTTGTTTGATATTCTGCAGCAGTGTTAGCCCATCAGTGAAAGCTCAGTAACATGACTGCAGCATCAGACACTGGACATAATAATAATAATAATAAACTTTATTTGTATAGCACCTTCCTACAATGCCTTGCATTGACCAAGGTGCTTAACAGGACAGAAAATATAAAACCGGTACAATAAATCAGTGAAAATAAAATAAAAGCAACAGCAATAAAAGGAGGCAATGGAAATAAAAATGTACATACTAAAATACCAAAAGTAATAAAAGTTACACACTGAAAGCTTTTTTGAACAAGTGGGTCTTCAGTTTGGTTTTGAACAGAGTCAGATCAGAGGTGGCACGCAGCTCAAGGGGGAGGCTGTTCCAGGCTTTTGGGCCGGCAACAGAAAAGGACATGTGGAAATGTGTTTCCATGAGGTTTTCAAAAATAAAGCTTTCTTGTAAAAGTGTACCCATGTGAAAAGAAAACTAATAACCTGTTGAAGTTAATAAGTTTGATATTTATATACTGGTTGAAAATGAGTCTACTGAGTCGAAAGGCAAAGCTCTCAATTTACCGATCGATCTACGTTCCCACCCTCATCTATGGTCATGAGCTTTGGGTTGTGACCGAAAGAACGAGATCTCGGATACAAGCGGCTGAAATGAGTTTTCTCCGCAGGGTGTCTGGACTCTCCCTTAGAGATAGGGTGAGAAGCTCAGTCATCCGGGAGGGACTCGGAGTAGAGCCGCTGCTTCTCCACATCGAGAGGAGCCAGTTGAGGTGGCTCGGGCATCTGGTTAGGATGCCTCCTGGACGCCTCCCTGGTGAGGTGTTCCGGGCATGTCCCACCGGGAGGAGACCCAGAGGAAGACCCAGGACACGCTGGAGGGACTATGTTTCTCGGCTGGCCTGGGAACGCCTTGGGATTCCCCCAGAGGAGCTGCTTCAAGTGGCTGGGGAGAGGGAAGTCTGGGCCTCCCTACTTAGGCTGCTACCCCCGCGACCCGACCCCGGATAAGCGGACGAAAATGGATGGATGGATGNAAGCAAAGCTCTCAATTTACCGATCGATCTACGTTCCCACCCTCATCTATGGTCATGAGCTTTGGGTTGTGACCGAAAGAACGAGATCTCGGATACAAGCGGCTGAAATGAGTTTTCTCCGCAGGGTGTCTGGACTCTCCCTTAGAGATAGGGTGAGAAGCTCAGTCATCCGGGAGGGACTCGGAGTAGAGCCGCTGCTTCTCCACATCGAGAGGAGCCAGTTGAGGTGGCTCGGGCATCTGGTTAGGATGCCTCCTGGACGCCTCCCTGGTGAGGTGTTCCGGGCATGTCCCACCGGGAGGAGACCCAGAGGAAGACCCAGGACACGCTGGAGGGACTATGTTTCTCGGCTGGCCTGGGAACGCCTTGGGATTCCCCCAGAGGAGCTGCTCCAAGTGGCTGGGGAGAGGGAAGTCTGGGCCTCCCTACTTAGGCTGCTACCCCCGCGACCCGACCCCGGATAAGCGGACGAAAATGGATGGATGGATGGATGGATGGATGGATGGATGGATGGTTGAAAATGGCCCTGTGAGAAATTCATAGTAAATTTAACAAAAAAGGAAAAAGTTCATAGAATTAAAATTCAAACAGAAGTTCTCATTATTTCATCCTGAATGAACTCTGGCTAACTACTGTAGCTCTTTTATAACATGTAGTCAAACTCAAAGCTGTCTCCTCAGTTAAATAGTGTTAACTTATTCTTTTTATACAAAAGTTTGATAACTTATTATTTTTATAAGAAAGTTTCTGTTAACTTATTATTTTTATATTTGATTGTTTCTGTTCAGCGCCCTGAGACGACTTCTGTTGTGACTTGGCGCTGTGACTAGCACCTCTTGTAAGAAAATAAAATGTTCAACACATTCTGACTTGTCTTATTATTGATGTATTACCCAAAACGATGTGTATTTTGATTTAAGACAGGCTCAGAGGCCAGTTTTATTTTAACCATTTTAGTAAAAACAAATAAATCAGTCAGATAAATGTCCCAGCTGGCATTCGACCGACTTTAAACGTTTAAATATGGTTGAAATAGCGTCAGTTTAAGAAAAAACATTCATTCAACATCAAAACAATGTTGAACACCAAACCATTGAAATGGTGTTGTTAACTCACTATGGATTCACCTTTGAAATATAAACCAGTTTTGAGTTGTATGTATTATCAACATTATTTTTCACAAACGTGACTAAAAGATTTTGCTGGAATATGTTGGTTGAAAAATAACCTTGTTCCAACATCCAATCAATGTTGATTAATTAACCGTTGGAAAAGTGTTGACACATGAATACTGTTACGGAATCGCTACTCTCCCCAGCTCGTTCTTTGTACTGGAGAGTAGGCCCGCAACTATAAGTACGTGATGAGAAAGAAAAGAAACAAAAAGAAACAAAACTGGCACCAGAGACAGAACGCACAGTGAGGTGGGGCTTACCTTTGATGTCCGATCAGAGTCTCAATCAGCTGACATCCTGGAGGGGCGAGCCCGCACGGTCCTTTATCCGTCACTGTTCAATAGTTGTTGTTTTTTTGTTTTCCTTTATAGTTTTCCTCTTTCTTCTTAAAAGCGCACCACTTGTGTTTTCATCTGTGGTTGTTGTCAACAGGCGTGTTAACTTCCCCGGTGCATTTAATCCGTTAGCGTCCAGCCGGTTCATCCAAAACAAACCCGGCCAAAAACCATCCGACGCTCCCTCTGGGTTCCGTCCTGAGGTGAATGCTCCGCTTCTCTCTCCAGAGCCTTCCGCACCGTCCTTTAAGATATTTTTCTCTTCACCAAAACTCCACTGCTGCAGTAGCGTTCAACACGCCACTCCATCTGTCACAATCACCCCACAGGTGTGCTACCAGCGCAGCTAAAAACACTTAGACTGGCTGAGCCCCGCCCCCCTCCACCAGTGAACCGTCAAAGGTGCCAAAAAATTATAATAAACAAACAAAAGACAAAACAAAGTGACCACGTAACACTTCCCCCCCTAAACAAAAAAAATTATATATTTTATATATATATTTTTTTTTATTATTATTTCTTTTATTTTTTAATTTTTTTATTTTAGTCCAATAAACTTCCTACATCTTCAACCTATTCCTCACATTCTTGACAGAACATCAGCAATTACATTATCTTTCCCCAACTGCACCTTTTCTAGAAACAGCTTTTTGATCCAAAAGTTTTTTCTTCTTTCTTTGGACTTGTTGTAACTGACCATTAGCCAGAGTGCAAGCTGCTTTCAAGCGCTCCTTAAACTCAGAAACGTACCCCAAAACGTTTCTGTCAGGTTCTTCAGTCAGAAATTTCTCTTTTACCAACTTCAAGGGACCCCTCACTTCATGTCCATAGACCAACTCAAACGGACTAAAACCTGTAGATTCACAGACAGAGTCACGGATAGCAAACAAAAGAAATTGAACACTCTTGTCCCACTCCCCAGGCTGATCCACACAATAGGTCCTGATCATGGCCTTAAGAGTCTGATGGTATCGTTCCAGGGCTCCCTGTGACTGTGGATGGTACGCAGATGACTTAAAGTGCTCAATCCCTAACTCTTTCATCACCGCTTGGAAAACTCCGGCCATAAAGTTAGAGCCCTGATCGGACTGGATCTCTCTAGGAAGCCCGAACTGAGTAAAAAACTTAAGAAGGCAATCTAAGATTGTCTTTGAACAAATGTTACGCAAAGCAAAAGCTTCCACATAACGTGTAGCAACATCCATAACTGTCAACAGATATAAGTGTCCACGCTTAGTTTTTGGTAAGGGGCCCACACAATCTATTAGAACACGACTGAATGGTTCTCCAACCACTGGAATAGGAATTAGATTTCTCACAGTTTCTGGAGGTTCTTCCTGATTAACCTGAGACTGAGAACGAGTGACAACACAGGTAGGAAAGACTCCAGGAAATTCCTGCTTCAGTGCCTCAGTCTTAGAAGAATATATGGGAGAATGTACAACCATAGGGGCAACATGAACCTTTTCACCTGCCAAATCATTCCCCAGTATAAATGTGACACCCGGAATGGGTAAACTGGACACCACCCCAACTTTAACCACTCCTGTCACTAAAGATGACTGTAAATAAACTTCATGCAGAGGGACATAATTAAATTCAGCAACATCATTGTTCACTCCTTGAATAAGTGTACACATATTCAGTGAGCTAGAAGGAGGAAGAGTTGTATCCTTCACCACCCAAAGTGACTGAGCAGCGCCCGTATCTCGCAGAATAACTACAGGATAACCATTTCCATCAACAGATACAACCCCAGAAGAAATAAAATCTTTATACAAATCCAACACAGCACTGTTTGAGCACTCACCAGCATTCTTTGACCTGTCTGACACTAGTAAACCAGGTTTAGGAGTATTTTCCTTATTTTGTTTACTCGCCAAAGCCCAACACTCAGTTTTCTTGTGCCCCTTTTTACCACAATAGTAGCACACCAAGGTTTCTGAATGCATACCACCCTGTCGCTGTGTCATGCTCTGTGATGTCTTGAACCCTCCTCTCACTAAACACTGATGAGTGAGTTCAAAATCATCAGCCATAACTGCAGCTTTCTTAATGTCGTCGACCTTTTGATCCTCTAGGTAATTTCTCACCTCAAAAGAAACACTATTTTTAAAATCTTCTAAGAGAATAAGCCGTTTCAATTTCTCATAGTCCTGACCGACATTCTTTGACCGCACCCATCTGTCAAATGCTATCTCCTTCTCCCTAGCATATTCAATGTAAGTATGAGTCTCAGTTTTTACCAGGTTACGAAAACGCTGTCGATAAACCTCTGGAGACAGTTGGTAAGCAGCCAGAACAGTGGATTTTAAATCCTCATAAGATGAGGATTTCTCTGCATCAAGTGCAGCATAAACCTCCTGAGCTCTGCCAGTAAACACACTCTGTACAAGAAGAGACCATTTATTCTCAGGCCACTTTAGAGATTTTGCAATCTTTTCAAAGGACAGAAAAAAAACGTCTACTTCTGTTTCACAAAACTGAGGAACTAATCTGATGTTTTTACTTAGATCAAAACCTCTTTCTGCTTCCATAGCTGCAATTTTCAGTTTTTCTACTTCCAGCTTTTGTTGTTCATTCTCCAGTTGTTTATGTTTGTAGTCAAACTCCAGCCTCATTCGTTCTCTGTCTAACTGAAGCGTGGCAGCTTCCTGTGCTGCTTTCTGCCTGATGCGTTCTTTTTCTAATTCTAATTGAGCAAACTGTAACTCTAAAACGTTGGGGTGTGTTTCCGGAAGACTTTCAGGGGAAATCTTATTTATTAATGCTTCAATTAAGTCAACCTTTTTAGTACCAGGTGGACACTGCACCTTCAAGTGTTCTGCTATTTTGAACAGTTCTACTTTTTTTAGTTGATACCAGTCTCTCATTTTCAAAATCCGACCCTCCTCTAGGAATTCTTCAATTTTAAATTCCTCCATAACTTCACACTAATTTTAACTACTGTTAAAGGAATCAACGAAACACCAATATGATTTAAATGGTAGCTTAAAGTCAAAAGGATGTTCCGTGATCCCGGACGAGCCCCCACTTGTTACGAAATCGCTACTCTCCTCAGCTCGTTCTTTGTACTGGAGAGTAGGACCGCAACTATAAGTACGTGATGAGAAAGAAAAGAAAAAAAAAGAAACAAAACTGGCACCAGAGACAGAACACACAGTGAGGTGGGGCTTACCTTTGATGTCCGATTAGAGTCTCAATCAGCTGACATCCTGGAGGGGCGAGCCCGCACGGTCCTTCATCCGTCACTGTTCAATAGTTGTTGTTTTTTGTTTTTCTTTATAGTTTTCCTCTTTTTTCTTAAAAGCGCACCACTTGTGTTTTCATCTGTGGTTGTTGTCAACAGGCGTGTTAACTTCCCCGGTGCATTTAATCCGTTAGCGTCCAGCCGGTTCATCCAAAACAAACCCGGCCAAAAACCATCCGACGCTCCCTCTGGGTTCCGTCCCGAGGTGAATGCTCCGCTTCTCTCTCCAGAGCCTTCCGCACCGTCCTTTAAGATATTTTTCTCTTCACCAAAACTCCACTGCTGCAGTAGCGTCCAACACGCCACTCCATCTGTCACAATCACCCCACAGGTGTGCTACCAGCGCAGCTAAAAACACTTAGACTGGCTGAGCCCCGCCCCCCTCCACCAGTGAACCGTCAAAGGTGCCAAAAAAATAATAATAAACAAACAAAAGACAAAACAAAGTGACCACGTAACAATACTGATTCAATGTTGAAACCTCAACTATGAATCTAATGTTTGAGGTCTTCACCCTTTTTATTTTCTCCCGGCGTCTTTTCGGAACTTTTTTTTCTTCTTTTTTTTTGTATGGTGAATGGTGTGCGCACTAGATGGCGGTAATACACTGGAAGGTTGTAAACTGCCGTAAAACCTCACAGAAGAAGAAGAAGAACAGAACGGTGTGCGCATGCATAGATATCATATATAGAACACTAGATACCGCATGGCCCGCTCTCGCCTATTGGAGCTGACGAGATTTCAGGCAACCATCTTGAAGGCGTCCACCGCTCCACTCAGCCTTATATATTTGGCTGGCACAATATGGTATCAGCGCATTTAATCAATCATAACACGCTGAATAGTAATGCTATTGTCACATATTTAAATTTTAGGCATACAGCTATTAAAACTGCATGTATAGGAACGTATAGTTTAGCATATTTAAATATTTTTTGGTGGAATACAATAGTGTACTGTACTTTAATATATGTTTAGCAAGACACAACCAAAGATGCAATTTATTCACACACACATATATATTCAGATAAGCATATATATATATATATATATATATATATATATATATATATACTATATAT
>JBBPBX010073649.1:0-17771 GCA_038048925.1 Garcialebias charrua
CAGCTCCAACAAGAACTAGACAAAAGGACCTTCTCCTGCTCCACTCCTGTTTCATGGACTACCTTGTAAAAAGATCTGAAGATCACGACCTTGACGTCTCTGAGTGATTTTAAACATCTGTTGAACTCCTGACAAGCACCAACACAGACATGTTCCTGTTTTTAGTTTTCTACATTCACCTTATAGTCTAGCTGTTTTTGCTACTTTATTTTTTTGACATCTTATTTTAACTTGTTAAAAAAATCTGTATGCCTCTGTAGTGGACCATACCCTGGTCTCTGAAACTGTCCCAGTGTGTTATACCTTTTCACTGAATCCCTCAGTGAACAATTTGAATCAAGACACAAATCACTTCACCAAGACTCTTTTACTTTGTGCTAATTCAAATATGATCAATGCATAACCTTGTGTTATTTGTGTGAGTGAGACAGGTCCCTCTTGTAAATGAGTCCCTGTGACTCAACGAGGCTAGCCTGTATAAATAAAGGTTGAATGAATGAATGAATGAATGAATTTGTATGAGCAGTGTTATTATTCTTCAATATGTTGAATGGTCATTGTCATTCTTTAAAGGAGAAATGAAAAGTGTTTTTAAGCTAATAGTAGTCTAATGAAAAGCATAAAATAAGCTTGTTGAGAAATTTTCACAAGTCAAAAATGTCATCCTAACTCAAATTTAGACTTTGCAAAGTGAAGAAATTCTCATCTGGTGTTTTTGACCCCCCTCCCCCTGCCTGCTCTCCGTCCCCTGAATATGACATAGGCAGTGCAACTGGAGTTCATCCTCATACAGTAATATTAGTGTGTGTATCTAGTTGTGGACAAAAAGGTTTCAGTGTGTATCCTCATACAGTAATATTAGTGTGTGTATCTAGTTGTGGACAAAAAGGTTTCAGTGTGTAGCAATTAGGGATGCAGCAAAAAAAATCTATTTTTTAAAGAATCAAGATTCTTAGTCCTGGCGATTCAGAATCGATTCTAAAAGCCCCAAAATCGATTTTAAAACTTTTTTTAAATTTTATATTGTATTTTTACCGCTCCTGTGCATTCGGCCGCTGTAGAATTTTGGCCGTGTAGGGCCACCGTAGTTAGTTAGCCAGGCAGCTCCCAATAGAGCCTGCTAGCAAGGAGGGAGACAGCATGTTTCAACTTGCTCCTTCATCTTTAAAAATCATTTTAGATCCTACTATGTTCTGGGGAAGACAGAGCTTAACAAGACATTGGTAACTGTTTCAGGACATTTTCAACACCCCCACTTCCACGTTAGCATACGGCGCTAGCATGCTAACGTTAGCATACGGCGCTAGCATGCTAACGTTAGCATGCGGCGGCTAACGCACGGCTATTCGTATTTCCAGGATAGAAATGCCCATTAATGCACTAAATCACCAAACTGTTTTTGACAAACTAAAGTGATATCCTTCAGATTCAAAAAAGTCTTCTGCTTCCATTTTAAATGACAGACAGGAGGACAGTAATGATGGGTTTATAGCTTCAGTGTTATTGTAAGATAGCAAAGGAGGTCTTAATTGTGTCATAAAAGTGCGTCCAGAAAATGACTACAGAAATCACTGCACTTCGGCATGTAGCAGGAAAAATGTAAAAAACTATTTCTTTAAGCTACTGACTTGAAAAAAGCATACTAAGTATGTTTATGTGTGTTGTTTACTATATGAAATTCTTGTTATATCGATTTTTTCAGATTTGATTACATTTCTCCTTTAATGTTCAAATGGTGTATTCTTTAATATGTGGACATGGTAATCAAACTCTAAAGTTCCAAGGATATGTCAAATTGTACTTTTCAGTTTTTGTTTAGAAGTTAGAAAACGGCTAATCAGTTAATCATTACACTGGCGCCTGTTTCCAATCTTTATTTCTCCTCACTCCTAAACACTTTCTCTAAACAATTCTTCATGCCTTGACCTAGAGTGACATTTGTGACCTCGAGTGGAACGCTCCTACTCCCGTCACATTAACCAATGGGACGGAGAGAAAACTCTGATGTCAATCTCCCTTCATAAAGACTTCACTTCCTGGAACGTTAGTTGCTGCGAGGAAGTTTAAGAAGTAATGACTTTCTCTTTTAGCTGTGGGACTTTTTTTTTCTTCCCAAGTTTATTTTAGATTTTTGAAGTACATTACAGAAGAAATTTGAAAAGTACAATATTAACAATGCACTGTCCGTTTAATTGAACACCAAAAGAACGAATAACTTAAAAAAACAAAAAAAACAAAGAGACAATAATAATAATACCAATAATAATAATAAAAAAAAAAAAATAATAATAAAATAAAATAAAAAAGGAGGGGGAGAGAAGGGGGGGGAATTCAGGCGCCAGGGGAGGACCCCGTCGTCAGAATAGTCAAGTCTTCTCCAGAGAGAGAGAGCTAAAATAGTAGCGACAAGTGCATATGACACACAAATCACCCTATCAGTCCGGGATATTGGGGAAATTTAACCTTTTAAGGGTTCTCAAGAGAGGGTTCCATCTTCTTCTTCTTCTTCTTTCAGCTTTTCCCTTTTCAGGGGTCGCCACAGCGAGTCATCCTCCTCCACCTCACTCTGTCCTCTGCATCCTCTGTCCTCACTCCAACTACCTCCATGTCCTCTCTAACTGCATCCATATGTCTCCTCTTTGTCTTTTTCCTGGCAGCTGCATTTCTAACATCCTTCTACCAATAATAATAATAATAATAATTAATAATAATTAATTCAATTTATAACGCACTTTTCATTACTGAAAATCTCAAAGTGCTACACATATATTGAATGCTACACACATTCATAAACCGGTGGCGGCAGACTACCATGCAAGGTGCTTTCCAGTCCTACCGGGAGCAACTCAGGGTTAAGTGTCTTGCCCAAGGACACAACGACACATGGTGCGGGTCCCGGGAGTCGAACCGCCAACTTTCCGATCGGGAGACGACTGCCCTTACCACTACACCACGGCCGCCCAATATACCCACTGTCCCTCCTCTGGACATGTCCAAACCATCTCAGTGTGTCCTCCCTAACTTTATCTCCCAGTTGTTCAACATGTGTGTACCTCTGATGATCTCATTCCTGATCTTATCCATCCTTGTCACTCCTAAGGAGAACCTCAGCATCTTCATTTCTGCTACTTCCAGTTCTTTCTCCTGTCTTTTTGTCCATGTCTCTGTCTCCAGACCATACAACATAGCTGGTCTCACCACTGTCTTGTAAACTTTTCCTTTGACCTTTGCTGACACCTTTTTGTCACAAATCACTCCTGAAACTTTTCTCCATCCGCTCCATCCTGCCTGGACTCTCTTCTTCACCTCTTTACCACATTCCCCATTTTCCTGGACAGTGGACCCCAAGTACTTGAAGTCCTGCACCTTTGTGACCTCTGACCCTTGTAGCCTCACTGTTCCACCTCCTCCCTCTCATTCACACACATGTACTCTGTCTTACTACGGCTGACTTTCATTCCTCTTCTTTCAAGTGCATACCTCCACCTCTCCAAGTTCTCTTCCACTTGTTCCCTGTTCTCACCACATATCACAATGTCATCTGCAAACATCATAGTCCATGGGGATTCCTGCCTGACCTCATCTGTTAGTCGGTCCATCACCAGAGCAAACAAGAAGGGGCTCAGAGCCGATCCTTGATGCAATCCCACCTCCACCTTGAAGCTATCTGTCACTCCTACAGCACATCTCACCACTGTCCTGCTGTCCTCATACATGTCCTGCTGTCTTCATACATGTCCTGTACCAGTCTAACATACTTTTCTGCCACTCCAGATTTCCTCATGCAATACCACACCTCCTCTCTTGGCACCCTGTCATATGCTTTTTCTAAATCCACAAACTGTTGTTTCTTCTGCCACTCTTCTTTCTGCCACTCTCATTGGCCCGTTTGAACGTCCCACCTGCACCTGGACCTGCGGTTCTCCTGTGGTTCTCCTGGTTTCAACAAGATTGCAGGGAAGTTTTCAGACTATGCTGATTTTTTCTGCTGTCCTTTGTTGACCTCGTGGCGTGGGGGAAGATAACGTACCTGGTTCGTGAGCATCGGGGGAGGTGTTTCTGACTGGACCAGAACCGAATCGAACTGGCTGTGGGGACACCGTCTTTAATCCACATTAAAGTCTGTTCACCTCCGTGGAGCCTGAGCCCATCTGCGCGCACGGCCGTGGGGATGCTTGCAGCTGGAGCTGCGCTCTCTGCTTTGTGCTCATTCTGTGTGTGCTCATTCTGCTCACACGCGCGTTCATCTGAAGGACCCAAGGATGAACTGCTGCTGAAATAATTTCTGGAGCTGCGAGGTCTTCAGCCCTCTGGTAAGACTTGCTGTGTTTTTTCTGGAGGTGGTTTTTTCATTCTGAAGAGGCTGAAGGCTGAAGAAGAGAGCAGCAATAGCAGCAATAATAACGAACATCTTACCTGCTGTAGATAACTTTTTAAAGAGCCTCATTTTTGAAGAGACCAATACCTCAACAACAACAAATATCTTATCTGCTGTAGATAACTCTTTAAAGAGCCTCATTTGTTGTTGTGAGCTCAACAACAAACATCTTACCTGCTGCAGATAACTTTAAAGAGCCTCATTTCGTTGTTGTGGGCTGTTTTGTGGATCAGACGAGCGGAGAGTGAAGCGCGGAGGATCAGGATCTTCTCTGTTTGGTGACTGTTTCACACTGTTGTGGGCTGTTTGTGGATCAGACGAGCGTAGAGTGAAGCGCGGAGGATCAGGATCGTCACTGTTTTGATGCCTGTTTTTCACACCATTGTGAGCTGTTGAGAGCTGTTTGTGGATCAGACGAGCAGAAAGTGAAGCGCGGAGGATCAGGATCGTCGCTGTTTGGTGATCGTCGCTGTTTGGTGGTGCCTGTTTCACACTGTTGGGAGCTAATTGTGGATCAGACGGGCGGAGAGAAAAGTGTGCCGCTGAGGATCAGGAGCTGCTGTCGCTGTTGTTTGGTGCTGTTCACGCTGTTGTTCCTTTGCTGTCCTGATACAGGCTACAATCATGCCTTTAATTTTAGGAGGCTTTTCTGGCACCACACTCTGCTGTTTGCTGCAAATTGCTTGTTTCTACCCGTTGATTCTGGATCCAGCTTGTGTTAACCAGGGCCACATCCATTCATATTCACAGGGGGGCTGGATCCCCTCTCACACAAACTATAGTTGGGCCTCCTCAACGGAATTGTTTGTCCACTTAATCTGTGACGCTTTATGGTCTGAGACTTTTCTGCATCATTCATATTACTGTCATTATTTTCAGTTCTCAGACTACCTGGAATCACTGAATCTTATCAACACATCTGGATCTGCCCATCACTGCAACTTTCATTGTTTTTGGGTTCTGAATGATCGTATCTTCATCAATGTTTCTCATGGTTCAATTATGGGTGCAAAATGTCACACTGTTAACTCCTGTAACTACACATCATTGACAAAGAAGTCAAGTAAATGTCTGATATTAATGTTGTTATTGATCTCAGGGATTCAGCCCAACCCAGGGCCCTCCATTAACTACAGTACTCCTAGTGAGTTTAAAAATAATTCAGGTCTCCATTTCCTGCATGTAAACGCTCGTAGCCTCATAAAAAAACTTGATGAATTGAAAATCCTAATCAGTTCTTCTGGGGCAGATGTGATCGTTATCTCTGAAACTTGGCTCAAAAAATCTGTTTTGAAAAATGACCTGGCAATCAATGAATTTAAGATCTATCGTTGTGATCGTAATAAAAAGGGAGGTGGAGTCGCTATTTACATCAGAGACTCTTTGGCTGCCAGGATTGCATCTAAAAAAACAATCGCAAACCAGTTTGAGGCTTTAGCTGTGAACATCAGTTTGAAAGGAGGTCAGCCCTTAACTGTTGTAGGTTGTTATCGTCCCCCCTCCGCAACACCTGAAGCTCTGTCCTCCCTGACTGAATTCATAGGAAATTTAAAACACAATTAATGGACTAAGTTTTCCCTCGCCCGGACGCGGGTCACCGGGGCCCCACTCTGGAGCCAGGCCCGGAGGTGGGGCACGCTGGCGAGCGCCTGGTGGCCGGGCTTTTACCCATGGAGCCCGGCCGGGCACAGCCCGAAGAGGAGACGTGGGTCCCCCTTCCCATGGGCTCACCACCTGTGGGAGGGGCCAAAGGGGTCGGGTGCAATGTGAGATGGGTGGCGGCCGAGGGCGGGGACCCTGGCGGTCTGATCCTCGGCTACAGAAGCTGGCCATTGGGACATGGAATGTCACCTCTCTGGTGGGGAAGGAGCCTGAGCTAGTGTGTGAGGTTGAGAGGTTCCGACTAGAAATAGTCGGACTCACCTCAACGCATGGCTCTGGCTCTGGAACCAGTTTCCTTGAGAGGGGTTGGACACTCTTCCACTCTGGAGTTGCCCCTGGTGAGAGGCGCCGAGCAGGAGTGGGCATACTGGTTGCCCCCCATCTTGGTGCCTGTACGTTGGGGTTCACCCCGGTGAACGAGAGGGTAGCCTCCCTTCGCCTACGTGTGGGGGGACGGGCTCTGACTGTTGTTTGTGCCTATGCACCAAACGGCAGCTCAGACTACCCACCCTTTTTGGAGTCCTTGGAGGGGGTATTGGAGAGTGCGCCTCCTGGGGACTCCCTTGTTCTACTGGGGGACTTCAACGCTCACGTGGGCAATGACAGTGAGACCTGGAGGGGTGTGGTTGGGAGGAACGGCCCCCCTGATCTGAACCAGAGTGGTGTTCTGTTATTGGACTTCTGTGCTCGTCATGGATTGTCCATAACGAACACCATGTTTAAGCATAAGGGTGTCCATATGTGCTCTTGGCACCAGGACACCCTAGGTCGCAGTTCGATGATCGACTTTGTTGTCGTCTCATCTGATCTGCGGCCGCATGTCTTGGACACTCGGGTGAGGAGAGGGGCGGAGCTGTCTACTGACCACTACCTGGTGGTGAGTTGGCTCCGATGGTGGGGGAGGATGCCGGTCAGACCTGGCAGACCCAAACGTATCGTGAGGGTCTGCTGGGAACGTCTGGCAGAGTCTCCCGTAAGACGGAGCTTTAACTCCCACCTCCGGGAGAGCTTTGAACACGTTCCGAGGGAGGCGGGGGACATGGAGTCCGAGTGGGCCGTGTTCCGCGCCTCTATTGTCGAGGCAGCTTATCGGAGCTGTGGCCGCAAGGTTGTTGGTGCCTGTCGAGGTGGCAACCCTCGAACCCGGTGGTGGACACCGGCAGTGAGGGATGCTGTCAGGCTGAAGAAGGAGTCCTATTGGGCCTTTTTGGCTTGTGGGACCCCGGAAGCAGCTGATAGGTACCGGCAGTCCAAGCGGCATGCGGCTCGGGTGGTTGCTGAGGCAAAAACTCGGGCGTGGGAGGAGTTCGGAGAGGCCATGGAGAATGACTTCCGTACGGCTTCGAGGCGATTCTGGTCCACCATCCGGCGTCTCAGGGGGGGAAAGAGGTACGAGACCAACACCATTTATGGTGGAGGTGGCGTGCTGCTGACCTCAACTCGGGATGTTGTGAGTCGGTGGGCGGAATACTTCGAAGACCTCCTCAATCCTACTGGCACGTCTTCCACTGAGGAAGCAGAGCCTGGGGACTTTGGGTCGGGTTCTCCGATCTCTGGTGCTGAGGTCGCCGAGGTGGTTAAAAAGCTCCGCGGTGGCAAGGCTCCGGGGGTGGATGAGATTCGCCCGGAGTTCCTTAGGGCTCTGGATGTTGTAGGGTTGTGTTGGCTTACGCGACTCTGCAATATCGCGTGGACATCGGGGGCAGTTCCCTTGGATTGGCAGACTGGGGTGGTGGTTCCCCTATTTAAAAAGGGGGACCGTAGGGTGTGTTCCAACTATAGGGGGATCACACTCTTAAGCCTCCCTGGTAAGGTCTATTCAGGGGTTCTGGAGAGGAGGGTCCGTCGGATAGTCGAACCTCGGATTCAGGAGGAGCAGTGTGGTTTTCGTCCTGGTCGTGGAACACTGGACCAGCTCTACACCCTCAGCAGGGTCCTGGAGGGTGCGTGGGAGTTTGCCCAACCAGTTTACATGTGTTTTGTGGACTTGGAGAAGGCATTCGACCGCGTCCCTCGGGGGGTTCTGTGGGGGGTACTCCGGGAGTATGGGGTACCAGGCCCTTTGATAAGGGCTGTTAGGTCCCTGTACGACCGGTGTCAGAGCTTGGTCCGCATTGCCGGCAGTAAGTCAGGCTCGTTTCCGGTGAGAGTTGGACTCCGCCAAGGTTGCCCTTTGTCACCGATTCTGTTCATAACTTTTATGGACAGAATTTCTAGGCGCAGCCAAGGTGTTGAGAGGATCCGTTTTGGTGACCTTAGAATCGCTTCTCTGTTTTTTGCAGATGATGTGGTCCTACTGGCTTCATCAGTTCGTGATTTACAACTTTCACTGGAGCGGTTTGCAGCCGAGTGTGATGCGGCCGGGATGAGGATCAGTTCCTCCAAATCCGAGGCCATGGTCTTGAGCCGGAAAAGGGTAGCATGCCCTCTCCGGGTCGGGGAGGAGGTCCTGCCCCAAGTGGAGGAGTTTAAGTATCTCGGGATCTTGTTCACGAATGAGGGAAAACTGGAGCGTGAGATCGATAGGCGGATAGGTGCAGCGTCCGCAGTGAAGCGGGCGCTGTACCGGTCTGTCGTGGTGAAGAGAGAGCTGAGTCAAAAGGCAAAGCTCTCAATTTACCGATCGATCTACGTTCCCACCCTCATCTATGGTCATGAGCTTTGGGTTATGACCGAAAGAACAAGATCTCGGATACAAGCGGCTGAAATGAGTTTTCTCCGCAGGGTGGCTGGACTCTCCCTTAGAGATAGGGTGAGAAGCTCAGTCATCCGGGAGGGACTCGGAGTAGAGCCGCTGCTTCTCCACATCGAGAGGAGCCAGTTGAGGTGGCTCGGGCATCTGGTTAGGATGCCTCCTGGACGCCTCCCTGGTGAGGTGTTCCGGGCACGTCCCACCGGGAGGAGACCCAGAGGAAGACCCAGGACGCGCTGGAGGGACTATGTTTCTCGGCTGGCCTGGGAACGCCTTGGGATTCCCCCGGAGGAACTGCTCCAAGTGGCTGGGGAGAGGGAAGTCTGGGCCTCCCTACTTAGGCTGCTACCCCCGCGACCCGACCCCGGATAAGCGGAAGAAGATGGATGGATGGATGGAGATTGTTATGGCAGGAGATTTCAACATTGACTGGAATAAGTCGACCCCCCTCTGTGATAAATTCAAGGAATGTTGCCTATCTCTCAATCTAACACAACTTATCGATTCTCCCACCAGACCAAACATAAAATGTCCCGAAAAATCTTCCACCTTAGATCTGTTTTTCACAAATGCACCTCACAAATTTCCTGGTATAGGTGTATTTGCTAACGTTTTGAGTGATCATTCCGTAATAGCAGCTCTTAGATCTACTAAACTTCCACCTGCTAAGCCCAGAATAATCCAAAAAAGGGATTTGAAACGTTTCAGTGAACAGTCATTCCTTTGGGATCTATCACACTTTGACTGGCAACGTATCCTACAAATCAATGACGTGAACACCGCTTGGAACTATTTTCATAATAGTTTCATTTACTTTGTAAACAAACACGCTCCTTTCCGGCAGTTCAGGATAAAGGGCCGAGACAGCCCCTGGTTTACTCCTGAATTAGCTGATCTCCTGCACTGGAGAGATCATCTTTGGGCCGCAGCAAGAAAATCACACTCAGACACTGATTGGTTGAAATTTCGGCAGCTAAGGAATAAATGCACAACTGCCATTAAAGCCGCAAAACGTAACTACTTCTTATCTCAGACCTCCAAAAATCTAAATGATCCTAAAAAATTCTGGAAAACCATTAAATCTCTCTCAGGCACCCCCCAATCATCTGACCTCCCATCACAATTTCTTGTTGACTCTGTTCCTGTGTCAAATAAGCACGAGATCCTGAACTGTTTCAATAAACATTTTGTTGCTTCTAGTTCATTATTTGACACAGTTACAAACGGAAAATCAGCCACTTTATCTAATAATCAAACTTCTACAAATCAAATCCCTCCTACAAGTCAACCATCTGTTAATCACACCTTCTCTTTTTCTCCGTTCTCAGTCAGTGAGGTAAATAAACTGTTAAATGATCTTGATCCAAAAAAATCTGCAGGTCCAGATGAACTTCCACCTTATTTCTTAAGGCTGGCTGCTCATATCATCACAGTCCCTGTGACCCACATCTTTAATCTGTCCATAAGCCAAAACACCATTCCGGATGCTTGGAAAACAGCCTTTGTTCTTCCTTTGCTGAAGGGAGGTGACCCCACCTCACTGAACAATTATCGACCGATCTCTAAACTCTGCATCTTAGCCAAGGTTCTAGAAAAACTGATAAACTCTCAGATCAAAAATTATCTGGACTCATTTAACATCTTACCTCTTCATCAATCTGGTTTCAGGAAAAAACACAGCACAACAACTGCTTCTCTGAAGGTTCTGAATGATGTTGTTGAAGCATTGGATGCTAAGGACTATTGTGCTGCACTTTTCTTAGACCTGTCTAAAGCTTTTGACACTGTGGATCATAACATCCTGTGTCATAAGCTCTCAGAAATCGGTTTCTCTGATCACACCATCGGTTGGTTTTCTAACTATCTTTCCAATCGGAGGCAATGTGTTCAACATAACGGTACTTCTTCCAGCTATTTAACAGTTAAAAATGGTGTACCACAAGGCTCAGTTTTAGGACCCACTCTCTTTACAATCTACATAGCTAATGTAGGTCACTGCATCCCTGATGCATCCTTACATTTCTATGCTGATGATACAGTTGTTTACTGCCGAGCTAAAACAGTTGCTAAGGCTTTCCAGTTACTGCAATCCGCTTTTGACATCATCCAGTCAGATTTGTTCCGTCTCAGACTTGTCCTAAATGCTGATAAAACCAAAGGGATGTTTTTTCAAATAGGAAGGCGGTTCCAGCAGATCCTCCTCTAGTGTAACAAATTTTTTCAAGTTTAATAAAATGTAACGTATCTCGGAGCCAATGGGTATGTGAAGGAGGACGAGGCGATTTCCATTTTGTAATGATCACTCTCCTTGCCAAAAAGGTCAGGAAAGCAAGGGAGGACTTTTGTGATGAGGACAGGGTGGTTTGCAGAGGGGTAATTCTGAATAAGGCAGTTAATGGGTCTGGTTCCAATTGTCTGTCATAAATGTCTGATAATATAGCGAAGACTTTAGACCAATATTGATGGAGTTGAGGACACAGCCAGATGGTGTGAATTAAATTGGCTGGGGAATGCTGGCACCTGTCACAAGCAGGGGAAATGTTGTTGTAGAACTTGGCCAGGCGTGCTTTGGTGTAATAAATACGATGCACAAGCTTACATTGGATCAAGTTGTGCCTGGCACAAATAGAAGATTTGTGCACAGATAGTAAGACTTGTGACCAGAGATCCTCTGAGATGGTCTTACCCAGATCCTCTTCCCAGAGTAGTTTAATAAAGTTTAGAGTTCGGGGACATAGAGTCATAATTTGATTGTATGTGGAAGAAATTGCTCCTTTCAGTTTGACCTGGTGTTTTAGAAAAATGTCCAGGGTTGTATCCACGGGAAGGTTGGGAAAGTTTGGGTAGGTGGATCTGACAAAACTACGCACTTGTAAGTACCTAAAGAACTGGTGACGAGGGATATCAAACTTCTCGGAGATTTGTTGAAATGAGGCGAAGGTATTGTTAATGTACATGTCGTGAAAGGTAGAGAGACCCTTTCTCCGCCATGACAAGAAAGCATTATCCAAAAGAGATGGCGGAAAAGTGTGGTTTGGGGGTATAGGAGCATGTATCGAAATAGGTTGTAGGCCAAAGTGCCGTCTGAATTGTTTCCATAGTTTTAAAGATCCCTCCCCCAATGTATTAGAAGTGTAAGGTTTAGTTGAGGATTGTAATGGAGAGTATAGCAGAGCTGCCAAAGACACGGGACTTACAGAGTTGGCTTCCATGGAGACCCAGGCTGGAGAAGAGGGACCGCCCGTCTCAAGCTAATATCGAAAAAGTCTAATATTTGAGGCCCAGTAATAGAACCTTAGATTTGGGAGGGCCATGCCACCCAGCTCCTCAGGCCGCTGTAAAAATTCAGTACGGATTCGAGGAGCTTTCCCATTCCAAAGAAATTAGATAATTATACCATCTAGTTTGTTAAAAAAGGACCTCGGGAGAAAGATAGGTATGCATTGAAATAGGTAAGAGAAACGAGGTAGGATATTCATTTTAATAGCATTAACCCGGGCAGCTAAAGAAAGACCCAGCATTGACCAGCAATCAAAGTCCTCCTTGATGTGAGTTAGCAGAGAGGAAAAGTTGGCTTTGAAGAGGTCTCCATATTTAGATGTAACTTTGATTCCTAGATAGGAAAAGCCTTGATCCACAACCTTAAAAGGTAGTGTGTGCAATGGATAGCTCTTAGCTAGCGCATTGATAGGAAATAGTTTGCATTTGTTAAGATTTAGTTTGTAACCTGACAGTTGTCCGAATCTACCCAGTGTAGCAAGTATAGCGGGAATAGAGACATCCAAATTGGAAACGTACAAAAGGAGATCATCGACGTATAGAGACTAACTTAGCCTCTAAGTCTTTCCTCACCACACCCACAATGCTCATACTATTTCTAAGTGCTATTGCGAGGGGTTCAATTGCCAGAGAGAATAGCAGCAGGCTCAGTGGGCAACCTTGGTGCGTAGAACGGCCGAGACGAAAATAGTCTGAATGGTTCCTGTTTGTCCGAATTGACACATAAGGGTCAGAGTAAAGCAGTTTAATCCAGGACAAGAAGGTCTCTCCAAAGCCGAATTTCTTAATAGAGTAAAATAAGTATGACCACTCGACCCTGTCGAAAGCCTTCTAAGCGTCCAAAGATATCACAGCTTCTTGGGTACTGTCAGAAGGTGAGCTGTATAAAACAGTGAAGAGCTGTCTTATGTTGGAGAAGGAGTTCCTATTTCGCACGAAACCGGTCTGGTCCATTCCTACCACACTAGGGAGCATAGCTTCTAATCTTAGCGCTAACGTCTTTGTCAGTAATTTGAAATCAACATTGAGGAGACTTATTGGACAGTATGAGGCGCAGAGCAAAGGATCTTTGTCCTTTTTTGCCAGTAAGGTAATAACAGTCTGGTTAAGGGTCTGGGGTAGATGTCCAGAAGTTAAGGATTCATTGTATACGTCTAGGAGTAAAGAGGAAAGCCTGTCCCAAAATGTGCTATAAAATTCACAGGGAAATCCATCAGGACCTGGGCATTTCCCCCCCTGCAAAGCTTTGATTGCTTTAGAGAGTTCCAAGACATCAATGGGTCTTTCAAGATTGTCAGCCACATCCTGACCAATGGTAGTTATTTCCAAGGTGTCAAAGAAATCATCGAAGTCTGTCTCAGAGGGAGAACAATCCGAGGAGTAAAGTTTTTCGTAAAAATCTCTAAAGGCCAGGTTGATCTCTATTGGGTTAACAGTGGTACCCTGATCAGTTTGAATCTGGGTGATATGGCGAGAGGCTGATAGACGACAAATCCGATGAGCTAACAGTTTGCCAGCTTTATCCCCATGTTCATAAAATTGGGCACCTGTTTGAAGTAACATCTCTGTAGTGTGTTGGGTCATGAGCACATCAAACTCAGCCTGTAAGATGAGTCTATCCTTGTATAAAACAGGAGAAGGGGATGTGGCATACAAGTTATCAATTTGAGAGATTTGGCGCGTCAGTGTATTAAGTTTATCTTTTCCTAATTTATTTTCGTACTTTACATAAGAGATAATTTCTCCTCTAATGAAGGCCTTAAGTGTCTCCCAAAGCAATGAGGCCGAGATTCCGGGACTTTTATTGGTCTCTAGGAAGAAGTCTATTTGTCGCGCTACAAAGGATTCAAACCTATCATTCGTCAATAGGTGGGTATTAAGTCTCCACGGCGGTCGTTTGACGGGGTGAGAGCCGAATCTGATAGTTATGGAAACTGGGGCATGGTCTGATAGAACAATAGCATCGTATTTACATCTGGTGAGCCGAGATAGCAATCTGTTATCAATCAGAAAGAAATCAATGCGCGTGTAGGTGTGGTGGACTGGGGAGAAAAAAGAGAAAACAATAATAATAATAATAATAATGAATTCAATTTATAACGCACTTTTCATTAATGAAAATCTCAAAGTGCTACATGGTGCAACAGAAATCAAATGTCAATAAAACAAGTAATAAAACAAGTAAAATCAATAACAGTATCAACTAAGATCAAAAGTAGAATCATGAGGAGGCAGAGTATGCTCGGTTGAAAAGAAAGGTCTTCAAGCCGCTCTTAAAGTCAACCACAGACTGTGGGACCCTCAGACAGTCAGGAAGAGAGTTCCACAGGCGGGGGGCAGCCACACTGAAAGCCCGGTCTCCCATGGTCCTTAATTTGGTTCTCGGAATGTGAAGGAGATTACTGTTCTGTGACCGCAGCGACCGGGTGGATGAGTGTGGAATAAGAATATCCTTCAGATAATCTGGTGAAGCTCCATGTAAGCATTGATGTGTAATGAGAGCAGTTTTGTACTGAATTCTGTAGGCGACAGGAAGCCAATGAAGGTTATGAAGAATGGGCGTAATATGTTCAAATTTACGAACTCGCAACAAGATCCTTGCAGCACTGTTTTGAATATATTGAAGTTTCTGAAGGTTTTTGCCAGGGATTCCAATAAACAGGGAGTTGCAGTAGTCGAGCCTGGAGGAGACAAAAGCATGGACGAGCTTCTCAGCATCGGAAAAAGTTAGGGATGGGCGAAGTCTAGAGATGTTTCGAAGATGGAAGAAGCAAGTTTTAAACAGAAGCTTAATGTGATTTTCAAATGTAAGATTGGAGTCCATTTTTATTCCAAGATTAGTAACAGAGGTGGAGAGGGGGATGTCTTGTCCAGAAAAGGAAAGTGTTGTTATAGTAGATGTCTGTACCTGGTGAGGGGTGCCAATCAGTATGGCCTCGGTCTTGGAGCAGTTTAATTGAAGAAAGTTCTGATTCATCCATGCCCTAATTGCCTCCAGGCAGGCAGAGAGGGCAGTGAGTGAAGATGGAGATGACAAGGTGGAAGATGAGGATGCTCCAGTCCTGATGTAAAGCTGTGTATCGTCGGCATAACAGTGAAAAGAAATGTTGAACTGATTAATAATTTGACCTAAAGGCAGCATGTAAAGGGAAAACAGCAGGGGCCCCAGAACCGACCCCTGAGGGACACCACAGGAGACACAGACTGTCTGGGACGTGGCGTTGCCAAGACTAACACATTCCAGCCTATTGGAGAGGAAAGATTTGAACCAGTCCAGGACGGTGTCGCAGAGACCGACCTCCACATGAAGACGGTGGAGGAGGATACTATGGTCCACAGTGTCGAAGGCTGCAGTGAGGTCAAGGAGGACAAGGATGGAGGGAGAGCCAGTGTCAGCAGCCAAGAGGACATCATTAGTAACCCTCAGCAGTGCAGTCTCAGTACTGTGAGCTGCCCTGAATCCAGACTGGAACTTCTCATACAGGGAGTGTTGTTGTAAGTGATCCTGCAGCTGAGCAGCAACTGCTTTTTCCAGCACTTTAGACAGAAAAGGGAGGTGTGAAATTGGGCGGTAATTAGAAAAAATGTCGGGATCCAAATTAGATTTTTTCAGAAGAGGCCTAATGATGGCAGTTTTTAGAGGCAGTGGAACATGACCAGATTGAAGAGACTGATTTATTATTTGAGTGATAAGTGGGCCTATTGCAGAGTGATTGGATTTTATGAGAGACGAGGGGAAAGGATCCAGGGCGCAGGATGAAGGCTTCATTTTCTTGATGATGGCCTCCACCTCACTCTGAACAACTTCGTCAAAGCTGTTAAGGGTCCCAGAATGCAGACGGGTAGATGGCACACTGAGAACAGGGAGGTTGTGGAGCTGAGATCTGATAGTGTCAATTTTGGTTTTAAAAGATGAAAGAAACAGCTCGCATTTTTGAGCAGAGTCCTCAAGAGTTTGTTTAATGGGATTAAGCAGACGAGTTATTGTGGAGAAGAGCTGTTTAGAGTTTCCAGGGCAGGTGTTGATGATGTTAGAATAATATTTGGAGCGTGCTTCTTTAAGAGAATAGGCGTACGCTTTCTGATGTTCTTTGTACGCCTGCTTATGTACCGAGAGACCAGATGATTTTAGACGTCTCTCGATAGCACGGCCAGTTGCCTTCATCTTGCGCAGCTCATCAGTGTACCAAGGGGCTGAACGGGAGAAAGACACCAGTCTTGTTTTCAAGGGAGCATGTAGGTCCAGGAGCTCCCGAAGAGATTGGTTGTAGTAATCCACAGAGTCATCTGCAGAAAGATGATTTACAGCGGTCAGGGTGTGAAGATCAGCAGAAAGAACATCAAGGGAAATGTTTTTAAGGTCACGGAACTGGATGGGTCGTTTTGGGTTTAAAGCAGGCGAAGATGAAGGCACTTCCAGGGAGATGACCCTGTGGTCTGAGACACCCAGGTCATATACAGATAAATTATTGATGAGTACAGTGTCAGTAATCACCAAATCCAGAGTATGCCCCCTGCTGTGCGTAGGGGCGTCAACATGTTGAGTGAGATTAAGAGAATCCAAAAGAGACTTAAAATCTGTTGCCAGAGGTGAAGAGGAATTGTCCACGTGGATATTCAAGTCGCCAAGAAAAATAGTCTTCACAGGGGAGGTGCAGAAAAAAGTGAGGAGGTCATGTATCTCTGAGTTAAATGAAACATGCGGTTTGGGAGGTCTATAAATTAATATAACATTCATCAGGAGTGGGGCTTTGAAGCTGAAAGCCAGACATTCAAAAGAAGAAAAATCCTGAGAAACCAGATGCGACAGCCTTAAACTACTGCGGTAGATTACAGCCAGACCACCACCGCGGCCAGTGCTGCGGGCTCTCTGCAGATAGCTGTATCCAGATGGACAAGCTTCATTTAAAGAACTGTACACATCCGGTCTATGCCAAGTTTCTGTGAGGCACATGAGGTCCAAATTCTTCTCCAAAATGTGATCATGAATTAGACATGATTTGTTTGAAAGTGATTGAACATTAAAAAGTTCTATTTTAATACTAGTTGGAGCAGATTGTTTTTGAAGAGGTTTAAGCAGACTGAAGTCCACTCCACGTTTTCCTTGCCACTTCGTGTGCTGTGGACTACAAAGGACCACAGACGCAGCGTTCTGATGACGTCGTCGAGGTGCGACACGTCTCTCAGACCAGACAGTAGCAATCGAGTCAGAGCCAGTTTGCCTAAAGTGAACTAATTTCTTTCGAGAGCTTCTATGGATGTAACGAGGTCTACGCAGAAGTCCCAGTTGTTTAATGGTCGAAATAGAAGGAGGAATGGAGCAGTTGTTAAATTCAAACAGCTGCGAAGCGGAGTAGGTCAACATTGTTGTCGATCCGGTGGAAGCTAGCACGGAGCTAGCCGCTAACAGCAGGCCCACGGCTCCAAGAAAGATATACAAGAAGCAGAAAGAGGTAATTTGAATGATCATTACCTCGAAGAGGAGCACAGGAGAAAATCCAAAACAGTCCAGAGGACCCAGGAGGGTGACAGAGGCAGCAGGTAAGCGAACAATAAATGCAGCTACGTGGTTTTTTAAGCTAAATTCGTTCTGGAGCTAGCGGGAGCTAACAGCCCCCACTAATAAAATTCCGGTTAAACTAGTAAAGTTTTCTATCTAATGAATCCAGCAACAAGTCAAATCTTGGCCTGGCTGCAGTCTCCTATCCTGAGCAAGCACTAGGCATCAGTGGAAAGGAAAAACTCCCTTTTAGAAGGAAG
>JBBPBX010073650.1:0-17770 GCA_038048925.1 Garcialebias charrua
ACCTACTCGGGTTTCAGTTGAAGGCATACTTCAATGGTCTGCATCTTAGCACTTCTCCTTGAACCCCCTCCTCCTCTGTGAGAAGTGCATGCAGCAGTCGTAATTATGTCATGACAGATGCAGTTTATGAACACCCTTAACCTTGTACTGCAAATATCAACATGTTGTCTGTTTACCACAGTGGAAATAAGCTATGGTTTATGTCAGTGGGTCATGTGCTTTTTTAAAATGTATTACAAAGTTCCATTACTGTTAAAAAAAGAAGTCTTCCCCCGTTTCTTTATATTTTACACGGATTCTTGGGAATTGTAAAGTGGTCTTGATCAAGATGGTCAGATGTAAGGAATGGTCAGAACATTTAAAATAAGCCACAGCACCAAGACAAACTTTAAAATCTTCAGAAATACTGAAGAACTCTTAAGCATGTTCTCTGTAAAGGATATTGGGAAAGTCTTGCTCCTTGGAAGCAAAAAATATTAAATTCAATTCAGTTTCAATCCAGTTTATTTATAAAGTATCAAGTCACAACAGAAGTAATCTCAGAGCACTGCACAAAAATATTAATATACATAAAAAGTAAGTTAATAACATTATTTGTCTGAGGAGCAGACTGCTTTGAGTCTAACTTCATTGCAGACTCTCATGTTGTGCAAGCATGAAGGCAACAGTGGAAAGGAAAAAGTCAATAGATTAACAGGACAAAAACGATCCAAACATAAATCAGATTCTAGTGACATTTTTAAAGTTGCCTCATCTGACAGGGAACCAGAGGTGATAGTAGGAAGGATGGTTTGAATTTTGTCCCTAATTGAAATAATTGTATTTATAAAGAATCTCATAAAGTCATCACTGCTTGTAGTTGTATGGATACATGGTTCATCAGCAGAGATAGGATTTTTCATTAGACTAGCTATGGTGCTGAAAATTAACCTGGGGTTATTTTTATTCTCATCAACTAAAGGTGAATAATATACATTTTAAAAATCTTTAATTTTAAGTCTTTGCAAAGTGCTGCACTTATCCTATCTCCCTTGAGATTTTATATGTTAGGCAAATATATTTTTCCATCATGCTTTTCTAATACCCAATTTTTATTCCATATTAGGGTGATTGATTGACTTAAAGAAAGAAGGGAAACCTCAGAGATAATTATCCAAAACAACACAGCAAAGATATTAACAGATTTTCTTTCCATTATCAGGCAGAAGGCAGATTAAATCATATCTTCTTCTATTTTTCCTTATCTAACTTTTTGCAGCATCCTGCTTGCCGTCACCTCGCACTTTGGCTGCTTGAAGTATTTTTCCCATTTCCAACCCATTACACTTGACTAGGCCTTGATGAAGCCAGAAGTACCTGTTTTAATTGCTCTGTTTTATAGACTGTATACGACGCTACGCTCGCTGAATACAGCACGCTAAAATTAATGGGTGCGTTCAACATTGGTGCATTTCTAATGACGACCGGAGGCTGCCAAAATAGTTTCTTGTATGATGAGGCATGCTTTCCTGTTTGTTCGACACTGGTGGCGCCCCAAAGACCGCCAGCTGGTAGCCAAGAGAAAGCGGGTGTGCCGGGTAAGGAATATGTTTTTGGCAGAAGGGGGTTGGAGAGGGCAAGTGGTGTTCATTTCCATTCACACTCATGCCCTAATGCACAAATATACATGTGCATATGACTGGTTTGGTATTTTTCTATGTTCGCACAGAAGAGCACACCTGTTGTCACAGTAAACACACACAAACACACACAAGCTTATCAAAGAAAAACAAGAGTTTAGAGCTTTCTATGTTGTTGGATTCAGGGTGTGACCCTGATTTACATTTGTATGTGAAGTGCAACAGAGTACAGAGTAGAAACGGCAACCAGTGGAAGAGATAACCCCAAAACATTCATTCTAAATTTATGCCAGGATCCCATTCCCTCTCACTGAATTAATGCTTTAATCTCCGCCTCTTTGTTGCATGTGTACTCGGACTCAGTGTGCAGGAGTAGGTTGGGGGGGATTATATTTCTCCAGCAGCCACTGTTTTAGTAGTTCTTTCAGAATGAAATAATTTACCACACACATCTGGTGCCTGAGAAAATGCACCTTTTGCCATTTCGGTCTTTATTCAAAGTCACACCAATAGTCCCCATTAGTTCTGCTGTCTTTGCACTTTCCCCCAACAAAGAAATAGTCAGTGTTCTTTAATGGAAGATTACCTTCAAATGCAAGCTTAAAAGATTATGCGCTTTCATATATATGTGTCTTTGAGGCCCCATTATTCTATGTGGTTTTCTGAACATTCGGTGCTTTCTCACATTTTACCCATCTTTAACTCTTTTGTAGGTGTTCTATGTGTCTTTAATTCACTCTTTCATCTTTTGAGGTAACAGTCACTTGTTAATATTGACAGGTTTTAAAATATAAATCCATGTCACATCTGTGACTTTACGCGGTGCATCTTTGATCCTGCAGCTTACTCTGCATGCAGCACCACCAACCTGTCCACTGACAGACCGTATCCATAATTTATTCTGTTCTAAAATGAAAAACCAGACGTATACCGGGGAATATTCATTTTTTTCCCCCCTTAACCGTCCTGCCACCTGAGTCATTGCTTTATGAATTATTTTGACGATTGGTAATGATGTCCTGTGTTGGTAGACCATTACAGGAGTGGAACTTAATTCGTCCATTGTTAATTAATTGCTTCATGCTTAGCGGGAGTAATAAAAGTGCTGTTAAGTAAAATACCTCTATCATTAACCTAACTTTGTTAATATGGGTATCAGTGGGGCTCTATAAACAAAAACCGTAGTGCCTCCTGCCGCATAGGTGTAATTAAAAATGTACCGTCATTAATTATATTGGATAGTGGATTGTCCAATGAGTTGTTGACTTTCCCCCTCCCAAGCAAGAGCTCAACCAGGCATGCAGTAGAAAACAAAAGACTCTTATCAAGTCTAGACTTCCTGTTGTTTATCTGCAGTGCATAAGTCTTTGGAAAAAACACACACAAAAAAACGACAACAACTTACAATTTATTTATTTTAAATTTGATTTTTAACTATAATTTCATCTTAACATTTTTTAAGCTATGTATGATGTCAGATATGTATCCTTAGTCTTAAATGTGCTGCAGTGCTAGCTGATGCTTTGTCATTGAGATTCAATGCTGCGTAACACGGCTTGTTTCAAGTTTAACAGATGAAAGATGGGAGTTGTACAAACTGCTGTAAAAGTTGTTTTGTCTAGAGACCATAAAGTAATTCCCGGGTTAAATATTTGCTTTCTCAGCTATATAAACACAAGTGCTTGCACCATAGATAAAACATTATAGCTGAAACACTTTTTGGAATTCAGTGGAAGATATATTTTTGTTGACAGATACTTTTCCATTGAGGCCAGGCCTGGCCTGTAACTGGGACCCTGCGTACATAATTTTGTTCCACCACATGTACCACATGCAGAGGCGGCTCCAGGGGGGAGCTAGGGTGTGCTATAGCCCCCCCTGGAAAAGTCACAGCACCCCCTTAGCACCCCCAAGAAAATATCAGATTATTTTCTTTTTCATCTGAGTTAATATTCTTTAACATGTGGTTGTTGTGATATTTTCCTCGCAAAACACAACTAATAAAGAAAAAAATCAGTGATTATATCAAGTAAAAAATAAAAAACAAATCTGATCCACCAGCTGAAGCCCACAAAGATGAGTGATGCTCTCAACACTGACCCAGTAAGGAGCAGAAACTGGTGACATGATGCCTCTGGTTATGCCATTTTTAGCTAATGCAACTTGATAAAACATTTCCTGGCTTGCAGTGATAATAAATGACTTATCTGGTCACATTAAATAACTACCGTACTTTTAACCAAAATCCAAAATAAACTTTATTAAAATAGCCTCACTGCATCTAAATTCATGTGCGTATAAAACTGAAATAATTCCTGCTCAAAGAGTTAATTTTGCCTTAGACAAGACTTGCTTTAGACTTTCATGTCTCGGATCTTTTTTACTGTTTTTCTTTACAATTTGTATTTTTGTTGGATGTAACTGGGACCCTGTCCATAGTTTCGTTCCACCTTATGTACCACATGTGATATGAATGGCCAGTGTTGGGGTAGTTACCCAAAATAAGTAATTAGTTACATATTACTAGTTACTTTTTTTTAAAAGTAACATATTACACTACTTAGTTACTCAGTTCTGAAAGTAACTTAGTTACATTACTTTCGGATTACTCTAATACCTGAGATTTAACCTGTATTAATTTTTATCTTTCAATAATGATATTAGAGATCTTTTTGACACTCATTTTTGATGAAAAAGTAAAACAGCAGTGCTACATAACAAGCACAATGCATATGTAAACGTGCCATTCAAAATGTAAAACTTATGTTTTAAAAAAATAAAACAAAATAAAAAATAAAACATCTGAAATGTTTGTTTACAAGTTTGTTTACCTCAGCCTTTGTAGTGGTTGCCTGGCGGTGAAATTCAAGCCGAGCCTGCTTAAACGGTGGCGGCATCAAACTTGCACCATCCCTCTGCGGCTCTTTAGCAGCTAGCTTAGCATTAGCGTGTTGTCTTTGTAAATGCTTGTAAAGATTTGACGTCGAGTTCGCAGCAGTAGACAGTGTCTTGTTGTGGCCCAGACATAGCTTGCACACTACTGTAATGTTCTTGTCCTTTCTCGTGACAAAAGAAAAATAATATGAATACTTCCATCCATAAAATGACATCGCCGTATGTCTATGTACCTTTATATGTCTATGTACGTTGACGTATGACGTTCCGACGTCATCGCGTACGTCTTTGTTTTCCCCACGTGACAGTCTGCTCCATAGATATCTATATATAATGTCTATGGTCTGCTCCGTCGTCCTCGTCCCACAACTCTTCTCCGAAAGGTAAAATAAAATAAATAAATAAAACTATTCTCCGAAAGGTCCTGATTGTAACGCAAGTAACGAATGTAAGGTTTTGTTAGTAACTGTAATATATTACAGGCATTTTCAAAGTAGTGCGTTACACTACTACGTTACTGAAAAATGTAATGGCATTACTGTAACGCGTTACTAAGTAACGCGTTACTAAGTAACGCGTTACACCCAACACTGTGAATGACACACATTGACCTTGAGAACTGAAAGAACAAATGATCCTTCATAGCATCCTCAGTAAAATGCTTAGCCCCCCCCTTAGTACCTGCAGAAATATATCTCTGAAGCCGCCACTGACCACATGTGGTGCGAATGACAATAAAGAATATCTGACTCTGACAAGCGCCAAACCACAACAAGAGCATCGGCACAAAAATTGCTAAAGTTTTGTGTGGAAATTTAATGAGAAAAAATGTATGTGCCTGAATTTTGTGAAATAAAATTTAGTTGAGGGAAAATTATAAAAGTTAAAAACATCCAGTAAAGCAAACCTTAGTGGTTTTGGAAAGCTACAACATGAACAAGAGAGTAGTGAATTATCTCAATTATCTGCAAGCATGCCATAAAGATTTGACTGGATTGCTAAGAAAAATCCTGTATTGCATCAGTAAATGAAGTAGGCAATGCTGTCAGTAAAGACATTAGCTTTCAAACTCTGATACCAATCACTTACACTCCAAAAAAACTGCCAGATTTGTATATCTACAAGCTCATTCCACCTCTCATCTAAAAGGCTATTTCAGTTCTGTTTATGGATGGGGAGTTTCACGTTTTTGGGCTGTTGTTGGAACAATCACACTAAAAGGGTCATTAGAGTCAAATGAGCTATCTGTCCCTGTCACTGACCACTTTCAAACCAGGTCTGAATCTCCTTCATGCTGTCTTGATGTAATTTATGAAAAAGTCAGGGTAGCATGGTGAGGTGTGGGTGCTGGAATTACCCCACCACTTTTGGGTTTATATCTTCAAACCAGCAAGAGAGGTAGTCATAGAGCTGAAAGAGTTGTTATGTATAAGGGCAAGCCAATATTGTCTCTTGAGTGTGAGATGGAGTGAGGACAGACAAGTCTGTGTGATCAACCAGTTGTGGAATTTAGAATAAACAATGTCCTAAACACCTTTTGTTTGTGTTTCTCTAGTTCATCACTGCTGAGTTACATGACACACCTTATATTTTTTCGCAATGCTAGCTTGATTTATAAATGGTAAATGGTAAATGAACTGTGCTTATATAGTGCCTTTCTGTCTTATCAAGATACTTAAAGGTCCACTGACATCATCTTACAAATTTGCATAAAACGATAGAAGATATATGTATCTTGTATCATTCAACAATGTTCGTTTTTGCAAACAAAATGATCAATTAATGAAAATTCCTTTCAAACTGAGTTTAAAATTAAAAACTGCTTTTCTCTCTGAAAAATCCGACTACAAGCAAATGCAACATTTGTGACTTAGGAGAAAGAACGTCTTTAGAACGCCCCATATAAATATTCATGCGAACAAGAAATAAAACAACAAAATTATCAATCTAAGTTAAGATTTGAGCTATGTGTCTTTAGTTTTGGAAGCAGGAAGTTAGATGAGCAGATACCGGTAAATGCAGTTGTTAAATCCAGTTTCTTCCTGCTAAGACTCATTGCCAAGGTGAAGTCTTGTCTCTCTTTCAGAGACCTTGAAAAGGTGATTCATGCTTTTATAACCTCTCGCTTAGACTATTGTAATTCACTGTATGTTGGTTTAGACAAATCATCTTTGCATCGTTTACAATCTGTCCAGAACGCAGCAGCTCGTCTTTTAACATCAACTAAAAATATGAACATATAACCCCTGTCCTGGCTTCTCTTCACTGGCTCCCTGTCCACTGTCGGATTGATTTTAAGATTTTATTGCTTGTTGTTGATCGGGCTTTTGCGGTTGCTGCTCCAAAACTGTGGAACATTTCACCTGAAAATTTAAAGAGCGCTCAGACTGTTGAGACTTTTAAGTCTTTGCTCAAGACTCATCTGTTTTACTTGGCATTTGATCCACGCAGAGTCTGAGAACAAATTTTGAGCAGATTTTATTGTTGTTGTATATTTACAGATAACTTTATTATGTTTCAGTGGCACTAGATGCATTTTACTCTGTTTTTTATTTTTTAACTGTACAGCACGTTGGTCGGCTTCGGTTGTTTTTATGTGCTATATAAATAAAATTGACATTGACATTGATAGAAACAGCAGGTTCTAATTTAGGTCTGCACCCGTATGTATTTGACTCTTACCTGTTCAGGAAGCAGGGAGCTCAGTCCGAGGGGAGGCAGCTTTATTTATTCCATTTTTGACGAAGGTCTTACATCTTTTGGGAAAGTGAAAAGGCTCGCTTGTTCACTGATGATATTAGAACACCCAAAGGTGACACACCGAACCTGCATTTTTTAAGTCTTACAAAAAATAAAAGGTGATCTGGCTGAGAATGAATATGCATTAATGGCAGACGCAGACTGAAGGTCCTGCTTCCTACGTCACAAATGTTGCATTCGCTTGTAGTCGGATTTTTCAGAGAGAAACGCAGTTTTTAATTTTAAACTCAGTTTGAAAGGAATTTTAATTAATTTATCATTTTGTTTGCTAAAACGAACATGGTTGAATGATACTATATATATCTTCTATCATTTTATGCAAATTTGTAAGATGATGTCAGTGGACCTTTAAAGCGCTTGACAATACAGTCTGTGTCCTCATTTACCGGTACACATTCACATAGCCACTCTACTAGATCTATACAACGACTAATCAGTGCTTTTAGATCAGTTTCATACACCGATGGGACACACATTGGAGGCAATGAGGGGTTCATTGTCTTTCCCAGGGACACTTCAACATGTGAGTGCTGGTGGAATCGAACCACCAACTCTCCCATTGGAGGACGACTGCTCACTCATCCACAGCCGCCCCATAATCTTGTAAAATAGCATATCTTCACAAGACCTGGCTGGCCTATTTGGTGATTGATGAATGACTACAGGCAGCTTGAGGAACTTAACTTTTGCATAAGTGTATTTTGGAATGGCTTTGTGGAAAAGCATATTGACCCACCTACCCATCTGTCCTGTGGATTCTTTGAGCCGTTGTTTCTTGTGACTTGTTTCTAACGCCAACATGTAAGGAGCTTTGATCACATGCTTCAGTGACTGACTGTGAAACCTCCTTGAGAGAAGTGCCAAGGCTGTATTGTAGGCGTACCCATGAAACATCTTCAGGGAACAAGAAGTCTAGTTATCTGATATACAACTCTTAGGATTCCAGCTTCTTGGATGATTGAGAATTTTTCCACCAACATACTCGAAGCTCATTATTTTCTTTCCTTTTAACTATTTCCTTTATCTCTTCTTCATCCTTTTTTGACATCTTCATCTTGTCATTTTTCTGAGCTGCACAGGCATGAAATTGATGTGATGAAAAACAACTGGGATACTTCTATGAAGCCATTTACTTTACCATTTAAGGCCAAAGCCAGAGACTATCTGAGCCTCTATTTCTAGCAATCCTCCCCTACAGGCACCTCCAAACCCAAACTTGGGTTTGAAATCTGTCATTTAAATAAAACTCTGCTAGTGCATGATTGATCATATCTTTTTTTTTGCTTTGACACAGATGAAAAGATGCAAGTTCGGATCAATGATACTTCTTATGTTAATATAATTTAAGATTGCATTTACAGAGACAAATGGCTGCAGATAGACCGGAGCAGAATAATAAAGAGTTGCGTTTAGAAAGAACTTAGAGCATCGTCTTAAATTGATTTGCCTTTTAATCACAGACTTTTCTCAGAACTTGATGAAGCATAGGTGGCATGTGCAAATAAATATAAAAATAGTCTTCCTCTGCCCTTACTCATGTCCATTCTAACGTCCCCCCTGTGAGTCATAAAATCCGTCTCTGACTTCTTCCGGAGCTTCCCCTTTACAAGCAAAGATAAGACCAGTTTACACCTTTTGTTGCAGCCGACCTGACCCTAAACACGAAAGGGCATGTTGGCTATCTACCACAATGGACTCCATAAATTTATTCTTTTGTGCTGAAGTGAAAAAGAGAAGGGTCTCTTAATTAAGCGAGCGAGAATTTCAGCTTCCCACAAGCATAAATGACTACTTAAGAAAGTAACTGTGTCATCCTGGATGTGGATAAATGAATAAGTTGCTGGATGCAAGCGGCAGTAAGTGGGTTAGCATGTAAATAAATGAATAAGTTAGCAAATTAGTGTTTAAGTGCGTTAGCATGTAAATAAATGAACAGGCAAGTGAATTACAATGTGAGGGAGTTTGCGGGGTGAATAAAGATGTTAAGGAAGTGGAAGTGTCAGCAGTGTTGGGGAAGTTGTCTCTTTTCAAAAAGCCTTTGAGGACACGATTGTTGGAGCTGTGCTCGTTGCAGGCGCTGCGCAGCGTGCATTCATCTTTCGCATGTTATATTTCTTCATGTACAGATGACATGCCAATTACTGCTTAATTACACGCGTCATCTGGACCAAAGTGGCCAATGCCAGCGCTGATTAATCCTGTTTATTGTGGCAGCGATGACAGTCCCAGTGGACTCTCGGCACCATTAAAAAATAAAAAACAAAACGTGCAGCAAGGGATTATGAAGGGGAGCCGGAGGAGGCTGCAGAAACAGGGAGGCCTGATTGAACGACTTTGTCGCATTTCACTAGATTTCACCCACAGATGATCAGATATGAAAATAAGTTTTGGAAATCAGTTTATTTGCAGATAGTGGAAATTGCCTTGGGCACTTGGCTGGAAAGAAACAAAATAAAAATCTGCCCCTGTCACAAATAATGCCTACTACTGAGGGGCGGCCGTGGCGTAGTGGTAATGGCAGTCGTCCCCCGATCGGAAGGTTGGCGGTTCGAATCCCGGTTCCCCACACCATGTGTTGTTGTGTCCTTGGGCAAGACACTTAACCCCGAGTTGCTCCCGGTAGGACTGGAAATCACCTTGCATGGTAGTCTGCCGCTACCGGTGTATGAATGTGTGTAGCACTTTGAGATTTTCACTAATGAAAAGAGCGTTATAAATTGAATTCATTATTATTATTATTATTATTATTACTCACTAGGAAAAGCCAGAATTATTGCTCAGCACAACCTGAAACATGTTTACACACATCCAACAAATTTAAGTCAGGTCATCTGGACCTTTTTTTTTAGATGTTTCATCCTTCTTCCAAAAGACTTACCGTATTTTCCATCCGTTAAGTCGCTCCACCCCATAAGTCGCTTTTGTCCAATATAATAATAATAATAATAATAATAATTGTCTAAGCTTGTCATCTGCGTATGTTTCCCATACACAGACGAAATTCGTCTCTGCATTTAACCCAACCACCTACCAGGCGGTGCAGTGAGCAGCCATAGAAGGCGCTCGGGGAGCTGGAGAAATAGGTGTGCACTCATAGACACCCCAAGATGTGTAGTGGCCGGGACGCGAACCCGCGTCCTTCGGGTCCCAAGTCAAACGCCCTAACCACTACACCATCTTGGCTCCTAATATGTTCAATACATTGGAAAAATCCATAAATATGTTGCTTTGACCCGTAAGTCGCATCTATTATGCATCACCGCTGACGCGTCGCGTATGTTACGCGTCACCGTTGACAACCCGAAATGTGGGCCGATGTTTTGCCCTGCTGGAAATGGCGGCCACAGGGCCATGCACGGAAGGACTTTAACAAGATTAACACGGTAAAAACAATTATTTGTTTCCTGAAAATTATAGCAAAAGTGTTTCTGAGCTTACCGTATTTTTCGGACTATAGGTCGCACCTGAATAGGTCGCACCTACGTCAAAATGTGGACCGTGTTTAGCTCTGCTGCAAATGTCTCTTCCACAGGAGCGCACAGCAAGGCTTTTAAGAAGATTAACACTTAAAAACAATTAATTGTTTGATAAAAAATTATAGCAAATATGTGTCTGAGCTGAACTTTTCTTTAATAAATGAATAATTTTAGCAGGATAAACACCTAAAAATATATATTTGTTAGCTGACATTATTGTAAGAGTGTGTCTCAGTTTAATTTTTGTTAATAAATGATTACAAATCAGCTTATTTTATAAAAAGTCATATATAGATCGCAGGCCATGAAAAAATGATAAAAAGCCGCAACCTATAGTCCGGAAAATACGGTAACCTTTCCTTAATAAATTCACGTAATGGTCAATTCAGCTGGATTTTAAAAAGTAGTTTTGCTACGTGCACACGCACGGGTGGGACAGCTTCATTTCTTTAAAATTGAGCAAGATAAACACTTAAAAATATATATTTGTTAGCTGACATTATAGCAAAAGTGTTTCTGAGCTTAACCGTTCCTTAAAGTGAAACTAAACCCAAATTTAACTTTTTTTAGCTGATAAACTCCCTAGAATGTGTTTAAAATGTTTCTGAGCACTATTTTTGAGTTATTTTTCATGTATTTGTTCGTATTAGTTAAAATCGGCAATATTTGGTCTAAAAACGAGTATCTGTAGTCCTATGGGTTGAACTGTGGTATTGCACCCTGATTTTCTCATTAGTTTACGTTTCGCACAGTCATTAATTTTCGCACGATGTCGTCACAGCCTCTGCTGCCTCAGTATAAAAGTGGAGCCACTCCCCCGAGAAGGTCACTCCCAGGTCACTCCCCCTCCAGAGTTCAGGGGTTGGATTAGCGATTAGCAACATAGCATTAGCATAGAAGAGCCACGATGTTCCAAGAAAGCTCTTCAAACTGATGTTCACCCACCCTTACACCATCAGGTTACAATCCGTTTGGAGGTGAGTACCATTTTACACCTTTCATTCCATAATTTATCTTTTGAGTACATGACGTGTTTCTTCATGT
The DNA here is from genome assembly GCA_038048925.1 of Garcialebias charrua. NCBI lineage: Eukaryota > Metazoa > Chordata > Actinopteri > Cyprinodontiformes > Rivulidae > Garcialebias > Garcialebias charrua. The sequence continues at coordinate 11,795 of JBBPBX010073650.1, forward strand.
GCTGTGTTTGGGACCTGCAGCTTTGCTTCGGTGTGGCCCCACAAGGTCGTGGCGTTTTTATCTGTTGCTGATCAACGTTAGTTTGTGGTTGTGTTTAAATGCTCAAAATCTAGTGTTTCTTATGAACACCGCAGAGTGTGTGAACTCTTATGAACTCTGATAAAGAAGACCGTGACATAAAAAAACAATGGAGACTAGCTGGCGCTAATTTTAGCTGTTGTACTAGTTACAGTACGATGTTTTAGACACGGTGTACTTTTGCTGCAAATAATAATGTTGTGCATCAAAGGTATTTATAAAATAATGTGTACTTGTGAATGAGTATCATGGGCAGCAGTATTTATTTTGCACTGGGTCATCTGTTTAACAGATCAACAAAGTGAAAACAAGTACAGTATGCTTGTTTGTAAGGTGATTAAAATGTGTTGTTCTTTTTTTATTTCCATGAGGCGTTCCACATCCAATCTGAGCCGTGCTTCACAGACATCAAGCATCAAGGAGACGTGTAGACATGTCACTTTGGAGGTGACATATGAGAGCTGATTCACCAGGTACATGTATTCATGTTTTATTTATTACTTTTGTACCCTACCCTCTGTCTGCAGGTATTAATATTATTAATTATGTTTTTATTATTTTATTTATTACTTTTATTATGGCGGACATTTATATAAAAAAAGTTTAAAAAAGTTTATGCAACATTAATTCTTGTTTATTTGTTCATTGCTACCTGTCCCAACATTTTGGGGATTTGTTGACACTGTGAAATTTTGAATCAACATCTTTCTCCATTAAAATGTTACATTTACTCAGATTAAACTTTTGATCTTTTCTCTTTTCAGGACTGCAAATATCCAGGGTCGGGATGGAGTGAGGGAAGTCGACCGCTGCATCGTGTCCCAGATTTGTCCTCATGCATGAGGGAAAAAATAAATAAACAAATTGATTACAAAAACTAGTTGTCTATGATTCATTTTATTAACAGTAAGTTACTTCAAAACAACAAAAGGTTCTGAAAACACATGGGACACCACCCCAGCTCCTCTGTTTGGACGCAGTGGACAGCAGAACGAGGAGTCCCAACCACCTTCAGGATGCCCCACCTTCCAGCCAGAAACGAACACCAGGGTCTCAGCTGTACAAACATTGTCATGGATGCAGGTCTCAGGAGATGAAGCTCTGGCCGAGACTCTGCATCATCTTCTTCTTGGTTAAAGGTTCAGTATGCAGTTTCTGTAGAACTGCAGCAGTTAGAAATATTTTCAACAGGCAAAGCATTCTGATCCCTCCCCCTCAGAGCCATATGTGGCTCTGCCCCCTTGTGGTCTGTTGAATTTCAAATTCAAGCTCTGTTTTTATTGGCTGATTCAAATTCAAGCTCTGTTTTTATTGGCTGGTTACAAACTCTGTTTTTATTGGCTGGAAAATGGCGGGTCACCTTTTCTTTTTAGAAATGCTTATTTACCACCTGGAGAAGCAAGGGGACAATATTTTTTTTATTTTTTTTCAGAGATTACCTGGCTAACATCAGTCTGTCAGGAGGTAGTGACAGAGTGAAGAAATATGTTCATAAAAAAAGCTACATACTGCAGCTTTAAAGTAATCCTGGCTGCAATTACTCTGTGTGGCTGCTGGGTGCTTTGAGTCATCACAGTTATCTGAAAAGAACATTTTAAAGGATACACAGTACATGTATTGTTAAATTTATTGCAATTGGTTTGGTTTGCATTAAGAAATATTTTCTCAATATTTTCTCATTAATCTTATCAGCTGTGCTGTGCCCAGTTTTGATTAGCTGACACATAGCTTAAACAAATACTGTATACATGTCCTAACAAATATATATTGTACAAGCTTATCTAATGTTTCTAAACACGGATACAGTATTTGGAAACCAAATAAAAGATTTTACCACTGTTTGGTGCTAATTAATAGTCAATTCAAAAAACAATGTGTGTTTAGTTCTGGGTTGCATAACAAAAATAAGCCAAAGCGTCAAACAAACCCTACCCTATAGAGGGTAGGAAAAATCAATATTTTATAATATTTATTATGAAACGTTACTTTTGGAATGTGCTAAGTAATAAGATGTGGCAAATTAAAATGACAAAAACACAGCTGTACACCGCATGCCATGCAGCTAAACAGGTTTTTAATGTGTTCTGTGTTCAGAAGCATACGCATAAGCTGTGTGTGTGTGTGATTAAATGCACGCAACAACATTTTACAACTGTTATTTTGGTAAAAGTTTAGGTATTTACTTACTGAAGACGTGACTATCCGCCATTTTGAAATCTAATCTTGGGGAGGGGTGGGAGTTTACCACTAGAGGGGGCGTGAACACAGGACAACCTCAACCTCCTCCCCTGCTCGACTCTCGACACGCCTATTTTGAGGGAAAATTTCAAACTGCTTCGGGGGAGGAGTTACCGATCCACAGGGTGTGGAGTCGCTCTTTAATAAATTCACGTAATGGTCAAATCCGCTGGATTTAAATTGTTTTGCTTTGACGTCTTCCAAACGGTCGCGCGCTACGAAAATAAATTATAAATAAATCGAATTTTAGCTCAAAAATCTCCTACAGCTAATGGGTTGTAAATATCCATTTAGTGATAACTTTCTGTAAGTTTCATCAAAATCTGTCCTGTGGTTCATGATCTATTTTGCTAACAAACACTAGTTCAGATCGCTTTCAATGTCCAGAGGACCAGACTTAGCTTTTTTCGACTAGTTCAGACCTACCTCCAGAGTTCAGGAGGCCGGGCTGTGACAGAGTGAGTCAGAGCAGAGGAGGCTTCTGTTGGACACATGAGCTGGGAACGGTCGGTGGACCCTAGCGGCCGAAAGTGGTACTGCTCCATTTTTTTGTCAGAATGAATGGAAACGGTCATATCTCAGCCAAAAATTGGTCTAAAAATATGGGAAAAAATCCACAAATATGTCGCTTCGCCCCATAAGTCGTAGGACATGAGAATTAGTTAAAAAAAACTGTGACTTATAGGCCGGAAAATATGGTAATCGGAAACCGTCTCATCACCAGCAAACTGGTTGGCCCACTATTTTTCATTTGACCGTTATTTATACAGGTTAATCGCGTTGAGCCTCGGGGACTCATTTACATGTGAATATGCTGCTTGTGGGATTGAGTTTGTTGTGGCTCCTTGGACTGACAAAGTCCTTTGGATGAAGGATGAAACATCTCAACAAAAAAAGAAACCAGCCAGACAACGTGACAATTTTGTTGGATTTTCTATATGGATTATTGAGCATGAACTTTGATATTTTGAACCTCTTTGGCTGTGGCTGCCTCAGAGGAGTTGACGAGGGAGAGGGTGGGCCCCAGAAACCATCTTATTACCTTCAAACTGGTTGGCCCACTATGTGAATGCGTTGCTTTTGGGCGGGCCTAAGTTTGTTGTGGCTCCTCGGACTGATGAAGTCCTTTGGGTGAAGGACGAACCATCTCAACAGAAAAATATGCTGGTGAAGATTCTCAGTCATCCAGGACATGATAAAATCAAAAAACGTTCAATACAACAACAACTGGACTTTATTTGTAACAGAAGACGTTTCGCTCAACAGAAACGTCTCAACAGGTCTCAACAGAAACCATCCAGGTGACATGACTGAACTTTGTTGGATGTTTTACTTGGATTATTGAACATTAACTTTGATGTTTTGAACCAATTTGGCTATGGCTGCCTCAGAGGAATCGACAAGGGAGAGGGTGGGTCCCTGAAACCATCTTATCACCAGCAAACTGGTTGGCCCACTATGTGAGAGTGCTGCTTGTGGGACAACGTTTGTTGTGGCTCCTCGGAATGATGAGGTCCTTTGGATGAAGGACAAAACTTCTCAACAAAAAAATAAACCGTCCAGATGACCTGACTGAACTTTGTTGGATTTTTTTTTACCTGGATTATTGGGCATGAACTTTGATGTTTACACATGCGTTCATGTTGACGGATGGAAGTCATTTGAATACAATGTCCAGTTACAAACGGTGTTTATCCATCCATCTCTCACAGTCACCAAACAAGAAAGTGCAGTTCAGTTTTTGTTTTTTTCTAAATGCGGCGGTCATACGGAGGGCGACGAGTTCACGTTGGTAGTAAGAGTTTCACGTGAGTGAGGACATCTAGATGTTCCTGTAAACAGAGCGTAAGCAGAAATATCTCAGACCGTGACCAGAGTGGAATGGGAAGGGGGTAGCAACGAGATTAACCCTGAGATTGTGGATGAGGTTGGGCTGGCAGCAGGTTGGTGATGTGTCCACCTCCCCCATGTCAGACGGCCTACAGGTGACTTATCCAGATGAAAGATGGAACAGCCTCGGAGAAAGGCGATGGTGGTCTTCACAACCCTTTTTTGTTGGAAGTCGACACTTCCTGTCCCTAATCGCTCCTTCGTGCGCTTCTATCTCCCTTCCCACTCCTACCATTCCTGCTTCTGATTCATGCCCCATCTTTGTCCAACTCTTTCTATCACTCACAGCAGCTCCCTCTTGCTTTTGTTCCTGCCTGTCACACTCTCTTTCAGTATTAGCTCCATCTCCATCCATCTGCTCCTTTTGTCTCTTTGCTCTTTTTCACTTGGATGTCTTGGCAAAAATGGGTATTGACTGCTCCTTCTCTTTCCTCGCATCCCTGCCCTGCATCCCCCCCCCCCCTTATCTTTTTCTCTCCCCCATCACAATGTACTTCAGCAGTATATGCGCCTTTTAGGAGGTGATTTGAAGAGTAGTAGAAATGCCGCCTGTAAGGGGAAAAAAGGTGATGATACAATCAGTTTTATTGTGCTGTAAGGATTTTTTTTCCAGGGTTGTGGTTATACACCCCGTATGCAGGCTCTATGAAAGAATTGCAATTCACTTGCATTTTTTTTTCACTCTCTCATTCCCCCTATTTACTTCTCTTTTCATTGCTGAAAATAATTAGGCTGCAATCTGGACTCCTGGGTGTAATGTTTCTGCTCGGGTTTTCATGATACAAACAGAAAGAAAAAAAAAAAAAAAAACAGGTTGAGCTGCTCCAGAAATTTCTACCTGCATGTCACCCCCTACCTCTCTGCAGTGATGCTGCTTTAGCATGGTGTTCCACCAGCACAATGCACTTTAGCTGACCTAATTCTTCCCTGGCACTCTTCCATTGCTAAGAGTATACGTAAGGACTGCACCGTCAAGGTATCCAGCTTTGCCTCTCTATTATTTTAGAAATCAAGCAACATCTGTTGTGCTCTGGGCCCTCTTTGTGGCTCATAGGAGGATTTTGGCTGTCTGCGGAGAAGTACACCTCATTTTGCCCGTGGCCCAAGATGAAATTTCGCTAATGAAGTTTTCACATCTTGGAGTTCATTTGTATCTTTTCTCACTCTTTTCTTTTAATGCAAAACCAAATAAATAAAGAGTTTGGTTAGCTATATGAATATGTTGTGCAGTTTACATTTTAAATTAAATTTACAGGAATAATTAAAATACTAGAATATTTCTAAAGAACTTTTGAAAGTAACAGTGCAGCAACTGCCCAAAGTCCTGACATACATCAACTTTGTTCTTTAACAGGGGGTGTCCAATCCTTATATTCCTCCAGGGCCACTATCCTGAATATTTTAGATGCTTATCTGCTCCAATACACCTGATTTGAATGAATGGGTGATTAAAACGCTTCTGTAGAAGATGTATCACTGAATCAGGTGTTTTGGAGCAAGGAAACAAATAATACATACAGGATGGCTACCCTCAAGGACTGGGATTGGACACCCCTCTTCTATAAAGTCCAATACTAACATGAGACTTACTTTTGCAATAAACTGTAATAAACATAAGATGATGTTAAAACAGCAATTGAAAGTAAACATACTTATTTAGCATTTTTTATTGATCTAACTAAGGCTTTTGATATTGTGGACCACTGTCACCTAATCAACAACATACAAAAACTTGGCTTTAATATGAACATACCTGTAGTTAGTTGGTTT